>JAUPMG010268154.1:0-19655 GCA_031762675.1 Pachysandra terminalis
GGAGAAGTACACCTAGGTGGCCCCTTGAGATATTCCCTATGATTGAAAATAACAGAGGTGCTTGTGACCTCTAGGTCAAAGCTCCTAGAAACTATGATGCGCACATAGAATAGTTCACTTATCACCTTGCCACATATTGGGGGATGATTTCATTACGATGGAACATTCTTGGATATTTGACTCAGATCTGGTGTGGAACATACACTAATTGAATGCCAAACAGCATGCATGTTGTACATCATATGTTTTTGCATGGATCACACTTGATGATCAACCCTTTCTTTTTATTTCTTCATGAGCATGCATTGCATTCATTAATTATTGAATCACCATTCATATTGCATTGCATTGACTATTTTATGATCATATTTGATTGCATATTATCTGTTGTTTTGTTTATGTTGTTTCATTGGAAAGTGGCATTGACCCTATTCCAATTAAAAGTGTACATTAATTGATTTACTTACTGGGCTAAGTGTAGTTGACGCCTTTGGGCAATTTCAGGAGAACAAGATAAGTCATACCTTTATTGTGAACATTGTTTGAACGTGGAGTGATTTCTACTTAGATTTTTCTATCGGTTTTATCAGTTTATTTCTTAGATTAGATATGATGTACAGGGTTAGGGATTTGATTTAAACTTGGAAATAGATGTAATTATTTTCCTTTCCGCTGCTATTTCAATTAAATGTTTTGGATGTCATAACTTAGTATTTTTTTGATTAATTTTAGTAAAGTACATTCCTTTAAGTTTCATTAATTCATATGGTTTGGCTCTATATTGGTTACCACTCCCGATCTCAGTTGGGGTGAGAGTTACGATTTGAACCTAAGGGGTTCCACGTGAATTACCTTAAGTTTGGGTCATGACAGAACATGACCTAAGAGAAGCACCAGGAGATAAAGGAGTGTCGAGGTATAATACCCGGAAACCAAAATAAAACAATAATCACAATAAGATTTCTGAAAGGAATGGTTGTGTAGTACTACATTGGTCATTTTATATTGGGCTGAATAATTTGATCCCTTCTCTTGACTAGTATGGTCTATTTGAGCAATCCACTAGATGGGTTTTAAATGAGCTATAAGGAAACGACATAACTAGAACTCCTCTCGGTTGCTGAACAGAAAAAGCTTGTTGCACTGATTTGTTAGAATGGAGTTTTCTAGTGATTCGATAATGGTTCTGTTAGTCTAACCTGTTTATTTATTAAATTGATTGGATATGCTTGGGGTGTGTTGCTTCATCTGCAGATGATCAACTCAAGACTCTCAAATCAAAGTGATGAGAAGTACTCGATCCTCTGATTGAGTTAATTGCTGGATTTGTTGGTTGACTTAATATGGGATTTTGGGCTCTGAGTTAGGCATTTATAAAACCAATTGATTTCTCTTATTGCTAATTTGGGCGGAATACACAAAGTAAGATTTGGTGACATTTCTTGTTATCCTAAAGTGAAGATCAGATTATGCCTATTATAGTATTTTCTAATATGGATAGGAAGCATTGGTGTATTTGTTTCCTTTAACTGGTTTTATGGCTTTGATTAGTTTGTCCATTAGATGTGGAAACTACAAGAAGCTATGTATATTATTCATATTATTAATACAAAATTGGAAAACTTACCTTTTTCAGATAAAACGAGCATCCACTTCAATTGAAACTCTACCAGGGACTAATTTTGCCAATTCACCCCCCATATTCACTAAAGCTTGTAAACCAATGTTTAATTCTCAACAACATAAACAATGCCACATAATAATTTAATTTAAACATTGAATTAGCTTTGGCATCTTCAGTGACAAAATATGACCTTGTTAAAGAAACACGATAGTCGAACATTAAAATGCTCTTGTTCATAACACTGAATCCGCTAGACCAGTTTCTACAACTGTTGAACAACTCTGCATGTCTTACTTTTCTTTAACGTTATTCCTTCCAATGAATTAACCACTCACACTAAGGGTCCGTTTGGCTCAGCTTCCTAAGGGCCAGGAGGCCATTCCCAGACCTAAAAGGGCTTTTTACCCAATACTTAGGTGTTTGGTGACATCTTTTAGAAGTCCTTTAAGCACAAGGGCTTTTTTGGAAAGTCGATTTTTGAGAAGTTGGGGGATCCGGCTTCTTAAAATTGTGTTTGTGGGAAGTCACGAATCACTTGAGTGATATTTTTACAAACACAAGTTTACCCCCTTAATAGTTTTTGTGATGAAGATATTGACTCCATCTCAACAACAACGATGAGAAATTTAGATAAAACGTTATACTAGCGGATTAGCTGAAATTCGTAATCAAATTATGCTTGAGAATCAGGATGAACGATTCTTTTTTGCATTATAAATTCTTCCCCCAAGCATCTTTACTCGTCACATTAGTTTCTTCTCTGCAAGTTTTATGTTTTTGGAGCAACAAATCATCAGTGAAGAAAGGTGAGTAATTACTTCTTCTTTACTGATCATGACCTAAAACAATGCATGGTTCTTGGTGTTTCACTGCCTAATAATTGTTAGTTCGTCAGAGATAAAATGAGGTGCCTATTAGGTGTTTGTATAAATGAATTATGCTCTGTTCGACATATGTTTTTGTATTTTTAATGATTGGCGAATTGGGTTTGGATTTTCAAAGGTTTTTGAAGAAGATAAAAGAGCTTCACGTCTACAGTTGATGATTACTCTGTAAGTAGGCAAACATTGTATCAATGAGGTGCCTATTAGGTGTTTTTGTCAATGAATTATGCTTTGTTCAGAAACTTTTTTTTTGTTTCTCATGATTGGCCAACTGGGTTTGGGTTTTCCAATATTTTAAGAAGAAAAAAGAGCTGATGTTCTCCCGTGTCATTACTCAGGTCAGATTTTGGGTGGTCTCTGGTGTTTTGTTCATTTACCTCATTGGTCTAGGCTATTGGTTTCTGCGGTTGGGTGATTAAAAGGGCTTTTTGCCTGGTTCATCATCAGTATCTACTGCATTGTGTATAAGTACAGACCTTTATTGTTCCTCATGTACAATTGAGCTGGGATGTTTTCAGGTTATTGCTGGTATGGTGCTTGATCTGGTGTGCTGCTTGGGTGAGATGTTAGTCAAGACGATGTTATTATGTGGCTGATCTATTTGGCTGCATTTTTATTTAGTTTGGCGAGTCTTGCAATCCATGTTCGGAACCGCTGTTGTCTTTCTATTGGCCACTTGTTATGGTGTGTATCGTTTAGAATCATGGAGCACATATAATTGCCCACATGGTTGTGGCTGAATGATCATTGTACAATTCTCATATATTAATACAAATTAAATTACCTTCCAAAAACTTTTCTTAATATACGATAATTGCTCTTTGGCTGAGTTTTGGATTGCTTATAAGGACATTGAATTGGGT
Organism: Pachysandra terminalis; assembly: GCA_031762675.1. Taxonomy (NCBI): domain Eukaryota; kingdom Viridiplantae; phylum Streptophyta; class Magnoliopsida; order Buxales; family Buxaceae; genus Pachysandra; species Pachysandra terminalis. Next base: position 3,372 of record JAUPMG010268154.1, read on the forward strand.
ATTGTTTGGTTGAGTAATCTTGATCACTAGAATAGCTTAATTTTTTATAATTTATGATCATTGTAGGTAACATAAGCTTTAAGAGAGCATGCTTGATTACCTTGTCTGAGGCATAGATGTCTAAACTCTGAATTACATAGGTATGCTGATATGTTTGTACCTAAGATGTTTGAAGTTAATTTGTGTTTTATTATACATCACTTGTTCTTAACCTTGTGACCTTGTTGATGGACCATCAATTAACTCTGTAGTTTCCAATCTTCCATTAGCTTTAAATATCATCCCTTTAAGTTTGCCTTAGGTTGACGTGGATAAAGGTGTCTATAGATATGAAGTTAAATAACAGAAAATGTAGCAACACAATTATTTAATGATATCCAATCCATATTCAATCAATTTTTCTGATTCCTTCGTATTGATAGCTAGAGAGATCTGTAGACGTAAAAGATTTGGCCCCAAGCCAAATGACCAAGACATATACTAGCATAAGTGCACAAAATACATATAAAAAAGAATGTCTCTACGACAAATTGCATAATAACATTCACATTTCATGCACAAGGAGCAAAGGCTATGATCATTGAATTGAAACAGAAGAATTCCCAAGGCTAGATCATCATAAATTTGTATTTACTCCATTATGATTTTTGTCTAACTGTAATAATTGTACTATACTCAATTATAATACTACAAATTTTCTTTTGTGCAACAGACCTGGGCAAACGCTTTGCTTGGTTTAGTCTGCCCTATACGCAATAGAATTAAATATTGTTTATGTCATGTATTGAATCATCTGCTACACACAAATAAAACTGACATATTCATATTTAAGCTTTTATATCTATTCATATATCTCTCTCTCTCTCTCTCTTTTGTTGGGGTGGGGGTTATTGTTACAGAACTCACCATGGAATGAGTTGTTCTTAGGGGTGTGAATGGGTACCCAATACCCAACAAACCCAATAGAACTGAACCCGTTTAGAAAAGTTTGGTTTCATGTTTGTAGAACCGGTATTTTATTGGGCCTATTAAATTTGTTAAATAATTCATTAATTACTCTTTAAAGATAAGATATTCGAAACTAAATTAAAATTTAACTTATGTTTAAATAATTCATTAGCTCAATTTTAAACAATCAATTATTATACTAATTAATTAATCAAATCAAAACCAAACGAAAAGTTGATAAGTTTTAATTTTTAATTAGAAATTCATATTATGTTATGGATGGTATGTAAAACATGGTGTTAACACTCAGTTTAAATTTAGATAAATCTAAGTTTTTGGAATGAGATCATTATCATGACAATCAAATAATATTAATATAATTTAAATAAATATTCTTTTTATATACATTAGTCTAATAAGTATCGGGTACCCAATGGGTATTTGCGGGTTCGGTTCTAGGACTAAGGGTGATAGCCCTGGACCAAAAGACTCGGAACCATCCCATATAATAGGTTTGGTTCTGGAACTTGCTGCACCTGTCCCAAACTCGACCTGTTGATACCTAGTTCTTATAAAGCACATATAATTCAAGCATTTATTTATTTATTTTTATTAATAGAATTGTATCATAAATTATTTTAATTGTTTGCTAGATGGCAAGGGAACAAAATGGTAACATATCAGATACAACACAAAAGGGCTTAAAAACACAAAAAGCTGTATGGAATAATGAGTTCCATGTTGTTTTTGTTGACCTGTGTTTGGTGAAGTGATGAAGGGGAATAGACCAGGTACTCATCTTAATAAACAAGGATAGCAAGAAGTCATGGAAAGATTTGGAAATAAGTGTGGAAGATATTACGAGAATAAGTAGTTAAAGAATCATTCGGATAGCACAAAGTCGGATTGGAAAATATGGGATAACTTGCTAAAGAATGCCTCGGGCCTCGGTTGGGATGCTATTAAATGCACGGTTAATGCTACTGATGATTGGTGGGATAACCACATACAGGTGTAGTACACGTTAATAAATGCATTGTGATGTTGCATTCATAAGGATATCCATATGCTATAAAGTTTCGGGAAAATGGATTGGAACATGCCAATAAATTGAACATCATGTTTGGTGGTACGAAAGCAACAGGAGAAATGGCTTGGGCAACCTCGCAGGGGTCCTTGCCAAATTTTGGTTCTAGCTCATCCCGTGGAGAACCATCTACACCAGAAGCTAGTGGTTATAGAATCTGAATCACAACAACTAGAAGTGCTCACTGATCCCAACCTAGCTAATGAGTAAGTAGGGGATACAAATTCTACACATCGTCGCAGAAGATCAATGGATGGAGGGATACAACTTGATTGACATCGAAAAGCCTCATCTGGTTCGAAGCTTAGTAAACAACTTGATCGTCTTTGTGATGCAATTGAGTCAAAAAGTTCTGCACGTGTTGTTTCAACATCCTCCATATAAGATTGCATTGATATACTAAATCAAATGCCTGAGATGCCTAAAGGAAGTGCTCGTTACATGTTTGCTTGTGATACATTAAAGAATGAGCAAAGAGAATTATTCATTGCATTGGAGCAATCCGAATTGCGTCTAGCATGGCTGCATAGGCAACAAATCCTTGATGATTGACCTTATATGCAGATTTTAGCATAGAGTTATTTTAGATGCACTTATGTTTGTAGGGTATAGAAAATAAGGTTTCTCACATGTAGGGCGCCTATCTGTTTTTTTCGAAGATGTTTTGATGTGAGTAGGATGGTGACAGTATGACTTCTGTTTTTAGTTTTCATTATTCGGTTGGGTTGGATTAATAGCGTATGGTGTTATTATTATGTTTGAATTTAAGATGTTTCATTCTTAAGATTGTAATTTTATATGTTTATCTCATGTATTTACTTTATTTTGTGAAATTCCACTATGTTATGAAATAAATGTAATTTATATAATTTTTTGTGCATGTAGTGGTGGTAATATTAATAAATAATACATGGATTTAGATATAGAATTCCATTCGGATGAAGACTCTGATTCTGAAGAAGTATTTAATGTTTTAGAGGCCATAGGGGCAAATATTGCCATTGAATACTATAATTCTTATATTGCTAAAGAGCCATGTAGAGTTAGCTCTTATACAGGCCATGCATTTGTCTTAGATATATTAAATGAACATGACATACGTTGCCATGAACAACTTAGAATGGAAAAACATGTGTTTCTACGACTTTGTGAAGCCTGTAGACATTGATAGTTATTAAACGATAGTCAAGTGGCCACAATAGAAGAGCAAATGGTCATATTTTTTGACCCTTGGTCACAATGAAAGAAATAGAATGTTGCAAGAACGCTTCCAACACTCAGGAGAAACAATTAGCAGACATTTTAACAGAGTATTAAAAGCTGTGGTAGAGTTTGCAATGTCTATTATAGTGCCACCTAACCTTGATGAAGTCTCAAATCATATCCACCATAATCCCAAGTATTGGCCATTTTTAAGGTAATGAATGCTACTTAACAATTTGAAATTGTTGCTATATATATATATATATATATATTTGATAAATTTCTGACCACCTATATTTATAAATTATTTTAGGGTTGTGTTGGAGCAATCGATGGAACACATGTTAATGCAGTGATTCCAGTAGGCAAACATGTTTCATATCAAGGCAGGAAGGGAGATTGTACATAAAATGCGATGGTTGTATGTTTATTTGATATGAGATTCACATTTGTTTGGGCTGGGTGGGAGGGCTCAACCAATGATTCTCGTATTCAATTAGAGGCAATTCGTTGACTAGATTTAAACTTCCCACATGCCCCTCCTGGTTAGTAGTAGTTATTTGGTTTTTCATCATATATATGAAGGTTAAAAATATATAATTATATGAATATTTCAGGTAAATACTGTGTAATTGATGTTGGGTACCCGAATATGACAGGATTTTTGGCTCCATACAAGGGAGTCCATTATCACTTCAAGACTTTCGACGAGGTAGTCAAGCAAGAGGTGCTAAAGAATTATTTAATCATGCACATTCCTCGCTAAGAAATGTAATTGAGTGTTGTTTTGGTGTTTGGAAGACTCGTTGGCCAATCTATCGTGTATGGCTCCCTATTCATTTCAAAAACAAATGTTAACCGTTGTTGCTTTTATGGATCTCCATAACTTTATTAGACAGGAGGCTATAGCAGATCGGGAATTTCAACGATATGATGATGATGGGGACTATCTAAGTGACGAAGAGGATCCTAGACATGAAGATGGTTTTGATGGAACAATGGATCACCGGTTGCAAAGGGAGATGGGAATTATTCGTGATGGAATAGCAGCTGCAATAAAGAGCTCATCTTAGTGAATTTGTTATGGATTTATTATTATTTTATCTTTTGAATGTTTGTACTTTTTTCTCTTATATAAGGCTAAGAAAAAATCACATTTTTTCATTTTGTAAAATATTTTTCTTTTGGTTCTATAATCTTGACATTATAAAAATGAATAGAGCAATATCGAGGAGGTAATGATAAAAAATTATACTTATCACAATATAAAAGGGTATAAACATAAGAAGTATATTATTTTTGTAGTTAAAGTGCTTTTAAACGTTTAATGCTAAACGCCTTCAGTGTAATCAAAGCACTTCTCTGTTTTAAAAGCACTTCCATTACCAAACACCATCTTCTTTTTACGAAGCTCTTCTTAGAAAGGGCTTTCCAAAGAAATCCTTCCTCCCGTGAGAAGCTACGCCAAACTCATCCTAGATATCATATCGGTGAGTCACCTTTTCCTAGAATCGACGAAGATATAACAATAGCTTAAATTGGTGGAAACGTAGGAGTCAAATGACACAGTCAAAAGAGAAACTTCGTTATAAAATTACGTAGAATTGGAAGATAGAACAAGATTGGAAACAAACAAGGAGAAGGTGTTGGGGAGAAAATGATAGAAGTAAACGAAGAGGGAAAAGATGGAGTTTTACCTTAAAATAACAAACAGCCATTGAAAAGTCCAAATGTCATCCTGATTGCGTGTTTGCTTGGCTAACTCATAACTCTTTCTTTAAGGTTTTAGGTTTTAGGCTTTAGCCTTTTTCTTAGTTCTTCTTTAGTAGTAGCTGATTAATGTTTTTTGTTTTTTTTTATTATTTTAAGTCGCAATTTGCACTTGTTCTTAGTTTATTAACTCCACCAACCTTGGTTAATTATCCTTTGGTTGTAGAAATGAAAGTGCTTGTATATATGAACCTTGGTTGATTTACTTTAAAGCAGCTTATGTAATTTGCATTAGCATCTCCCATGGCTGCTTTTGTTATATCCCAGCTGCCTATTCTCTTATTCTTGTTTCTTCGTCTTCCACTATCCGCCATCGCTCAAACTTACAGTAACATAACCTTGGGCTCAACACTCATTGCCAAGGATGATGAGTCCTCTTCATGGCTTTCACCTTCTGGTGAATTCTCCTTCGGATTTCGTCGCCTTAACAGTAAGGATCTCTTTTTGCTTTCCATCTGGTTCAACAAAATACCCGAAAAAACTATCATTTGGTATGCAAATGGAGGTAATCCAACACAAAGAGGATCCAAAGTTGCTCTTACTTCCAGTGGTTTAGTGCTCAATGACCCTAAAGGCCAGGAGATATGGAAGGCCCAACATAGCAACACTGCAGGAATTGCATATGCAGCCATGCTCGACACCGGCAACTTTGTAATTGCGAATAAGGATTCAGGCTATATGTGGGAGAGCTTCAGCAATCCCACAGACACCATCTTGCCTACACAAAGATTGGAACTAGGTGGTGCCATCCTCTCTTCTCATCTGACTGAGACCAATTACTCCAAGGGGAGGTTCAAATTACGGATGATCTCAATGGGAAATATTGTCATCAATCCTATCTCGTGGCCGAGCGAATCTCGTTACAATCCTTATTATGTCAGTAGTACTCAAGGGAATGGCTTTAGGTTGGTTTTGAATGAGTCAGGCCACATATATATTGATAAAAGGAATGGAGACATATTCAACCTCACCCCACAGAACATTGATCCAATTAAAGATAATTACTATAGAGCTACACTGGATTTTGATGGGGTTTTCATCCAGTACGCTCATCCGAGGATGAATTCTGGTAATGGTAGCAGCCAAGGTTGGTCCCTGGTGTGGTCCATCCCAGATGATATCTGCTCTTCGTTTTCTTTTGGATTGGGTAGTGGTGCTTGTGGCTATAATAGCTATTGCTTACTCGCTTCACATAGGAGGCCTAAATGTGAATATCCAACTGGGTATTCTTTCATGGATCCAGACAATGAATGTGGGGGTTGCAAACCAAACGTCCCACAAGGATGTGGAGTACTAGATGATGGAGGGAGAGACCCAGAGGATATATATGAGATGAAGGAGTTGGGGCACATGCGTTGGACTACCCGAGACTACGAAAGGTTCGATTATTATAGTATAGAGGAGCGCAAGAAGTCTTGTTTGCATGATTGCCACTGTGCTGCTGCATTTTACGGAGATAAATGTTGGAAGAAGAAATTGCCACTCTCAAATGGGAGGTTGAGCAACAATGATCCTGGAAAGTCTCTTATCAAAGTAAGGAAAGATGTTGCTATTTATGGGAATTCCTATCCTCCAACTTCAGGAACAAAGAATAAAAATCCATGGAGGCTGATCTTATCACTGCTTTTGGGTGTCTCTGTGCTATTCAACTTTCTTTTGCTAGCTATAGTTTCTCTGGTTGTTTTGTTGGTGTACAAGAAGAAATTGAAGACGACTAAATCATGTTCAACTGTTGTAGAAACAAATCTGCGTTCCTTCACCTATGAAGAACTAGAAGAAGCAACAGATGGATTCAAGGAAGAGTTGGGTAAGGGCTCTTTCGGTATCGTTTATAAGGGAGTCCTGAATAAAAAGTTTGTTGCAGTCAAGAAGTTAGACAAGGTGGTTCAAGAAGGTGAGAAGGAATTCAGAGCTGAAGTGAATGCAATTGGAAGAACCCATCACAAGAATCTGGTTCAATTAGTTGGATTCTGCGAGGAAGAGCAACACAGGCTTCTAGTTTATGAGCATGAGCAATAGAACTTTAGCTAGCTTCCTTTTCGGGATTTCTAGGCCTGATTGGAACCAAAGAGCCCAAATTGCCATCGGTATCGCGAGAGGACTCATGTACTTGCATGAAGATTGTAGTACTCAGATTGTCCATTGTGATATAAAGCCTCAAAATATACTTCTAGATGATTGTTTTACTGCGAGGATATCGGATTTCGGATTGGCAAAGCTAATGATGTCTGACCAGACTCGAACTGGCATAAGAGGAACTAGAGGGTATGTTGCGCCTGAATGGTTTAGGAACAAGCCTGTCACAGTGAAGGTAGATGTGTACAGTTATGGTGTCTTGTTACTAGAGATCATAAGTTGCAGGCAGAATTTGGATATGAAGTTAGGGGAAGAAGAGAAAGGGATACTAACTGATTGGGCTTACGATTGCTATAAAGAAGGGAGACTAGACGATTTGGTAAACGACGATGAGGAGGTGGTGACTGACAAGAAGAGGCTCAAGAGGTGGGTGATGGTTGCTATATGGTGCATTCAAGAGGAACCGTCGCTAAGGCCGACGATGAAGAAGGTAACTCAAATGCTAGAAGGAGTTGTTGAAGTTTTTGTACCTCCATGTCCATTTCCCCTGAACTCAATATCTTGAGGCAGACACTTCTTGCAAGCTTCAGTGTTTTCTGTATATATATATAGTGTGCAACAACATAAAAAGGCAAGTCATTCTGTAAACAACTTATCCAAGGCAATTCCTCAACAAATAATTAGGGCCTGTTTGTTGTAGCTTCCTACAAATGGAATGGCTTCAATGTGAAGGGCTTAGTTGAAAAGGGCTTTGAATCAAAGCCATTAGTTAAGAATTACGTTTGGTTATAAAAATTATATAAAATGATTCTCTGGTACATAATTTTAAGCTCGATGGATATTTTTGTCTTTTGAAAGAATGTGTAATAGAAATAAAAGGGTAATTTTGTCATTATAAAGGTTTACCTTAAATTTAAAACATGGCTAGTTGCTTTTCGCAAATACAGTTTTTAGAAGCGCCCCACACATGCTTCACCCAAATGAGATTGCTGAAGAAGCACTTCCATCCAAAGCAGCTTTCAAGGTGTCACCAAACACCCAAGCATCGGGTAGGAAGCCCTTTTAAGTCTAGGAAGGGCTTCCCATCAAACAGGGCCTTAGTTTAATGAGTCATTGTAAAGATTATATTTTTGCTTAATTTCAAGATATAATAAGTCAGATAAGTATATATATTTATGGTATAGATGTTTGGCTTGTTCATATGTTTGGAGTCTTTGGACAAGTGTGATGGAGAATAAAACTGTCAATAGTTTTGAAAGTTTTATTCAAAATTATTTAATTAATAACAATACTATTTTATCTTTAACCAAAAAAAGAATTGCAGAACTATTTCTCTACGTATTTTCTCTATACTTGTAATGATAATAAGCCCATTTATAGTCCATGCTCAGTTATATGGGTCCTGCCAGAACGAGGCACGGTTATAGGTCGTGCTGTGTTGGGCTTGGCTTCCACGGCCAATGGCACGGGCACAACCGGCTAGTATGCCAAAAGGCCCAAATTTATTAAAGTATAACACTATAATAATTTATATTATAAGTATTATTTCAAGTATAAGAAGTATAAACCAAGTAATAAAATATAAGTAGAAGTTGTATAATATAATGACATTTTTTTTTGATAACTTGGGTGTCCGGGCCTTAGGCCCGACTAATCCCAAGTAGGAGGCTTGCGCAGCAACCCACCTCCACGACCTCTCACTTAAATCCGAACCTACCCAGCTGGAGAGTCGAACTTGAGACTGTGCGCCTAGCCCACACAATCCTCTATTCGCCCTTACCAACTGAGCAACCCGGGGTGGGTTATAATGACATATTATAAACATAAATATAAATCAAGTAACAAAATATAAGTAATACTTTTATTTTTCTAAATTATAATTGATGAGTAAATAACATATTTTTATCAATTATAACTTGTATTTTGTAAGTTATAACCATTAGTTGCATAAGTTATACTACATAATTTAGAATAGCTATTACTAACAAGCTGGGTGGTTTTGTGAGGAAGTCACCAACGGTTGGATTACTAATCGACGGCGAGTGATCGTATCTCGTCTCTAGAAGAACTAAAGAGTAAGACTAAGTGATCGTTTTGCATGTGTCGAGTAAGACTAAAGGAAATAATGAGTCAAGGTGTTAGAGATTCTCTAACCCTATGGCTCTAATTGAGATTATGACTGAACCTTTTGAAGGCTACCTACGTACCCAAACAGGGATCAAGTCAGACATAATTCAAAGTCGGAGAATTTCATCAGCGGTCTCCCCCTTCTGTCATTTCTCTTCCTCTTCTGTTTCAAGGAAAGTGAGCCGTTATTTATAGAATTTTGGAGAAAAGATAAAGGAAGTTAAGTTCCGTTAAACCGTTTCTAACGGTGTTAAAATGCTAACCTGAGATAATATGCATTAATTATCCCAGTTGCTTAGGTGCAACAATCCCAAGTCATATTGACAAATTACATGTTTGCCACTGAAAACCGTGACACGGCATGTAGTTAATGACATGACAAGAGATTGGCGAGTCCCCCTGTATGTCATTCTCATAATGCCTTGATATGGGCGTTGGCGATCAATAGATATTCGTTGCAATGAAAGCTGTTTAGCCTTAGCGTCGTCGAGACTCTCTAGTCTTGGCGCATCGAGGCTATTAGTCTTAGTACTTTCGAGACTGTGTCACCTTCTACGTCGTCGAGATTCCCTTTAGATTGAGACGTTCCTTCTACGCCGTCGAGGTTTCCTTTAGATGGAGGTAGTATCACCTTCTACGTTTTAGAGCATCGCTTTAGAAAAGGTAGTATCTCCTTCTATGTCTTAGAGCATCACTCTAGCCGGAGATAGTATCACTTTCTACGTCTTAGAACATCGCTCTAGACGAAGTTCTATCACCTTCTACGTCTTAGAGCATCGCTTTAGATGCTCTAAGACGGAGGTAGTATCACCTTGTACGTCTTAAAGCATCTTCTACGTCTTAGAGCATCGCTCTAGACGGAGGTAGTATCACCTTCTACGTCTTTGAGCATCGCTCTAGACGGAGGTAGTATCAGCATGCTGCCGTATAGTATCAACGTCTTACAGCCTCCAAGGAGGTCTCTCCCCTTAGGTGTAAATTCATATCGATGTAGACGTCTTATAATCTCCAGGGAGGTCGCTTCTCTTAGGTGTAAATTCATATCGATGTCGACGTCTTATAGTCTCTAGGGAGGTCACTTCCCTTAGGTGTAAATTCATATTGACGTGTTCACCGAGACGCATCTCTTTGGTAAACGTGAGGCGCACCTCTAAGGTTGTCAACCCGAGGAGATGTCCTATTACAGGTGGGTACCCTCGAGTATGACTTGAAAGGATGTCCCAGCACAAGTGGGAGCTCTCATGAACCCGAGGGGATGTCCCATCTCAGGTGAGCGCCCTCGAGTATGATAATTCTAAGAGGATATTCCAATATAGGTGGGGCTCTCAGAGTATGATAGAGACGTATCTCTTTATCGGCATCCTGTTGTAAATGAGTCTGGCATCTCGTCGTGGAGTACCTATTAGCTTCACTGTATATTCATTGTGTAGTGTTGATAATCCTGCGATTTATTTAATAAAGGGTCGTCATAGTAGCGCACTACCTTCTCCCTATATTTATGTCTCGGCTGTACATTCCTTGAACCGATTTTCCGAATAGACCAAGGTTCTTTCTTAGGAAGTTCTCAAAGATTCTACCCGTCGATATCAATGGAGACCTTACCACGTGTCAGTTATACTTCTAACACGTGTTGTTTTATCGTGTTGTTTTATTATTGGGCTAATTGCCCTCACCATTTCTCATATCTACACAAGTGTTATAGTATAACTTATAATAAATTAATAGAAATATTAGCATAGTTTAAGTTATAATTTTCCTATATTAATTAAATATTAATATATAAGTAAAACTATAAGTATAAACTAAATTATAATTATAGTTATAAAAAATATAAGTTAAACTTATAATAAAATAAATAATAGATATAAATTAATGTAAGTGGGCCGTGATAGCCCAAGGGCACGAACCTGCAGGCCATGCTAAGGCTGGATATCCCCCGACTAGGCATGACACATTGTACCCCCTACTGTAGCGATGATATTGTGTCACTCATTGATCACATAAAAAATAAAAAAAAAAAGCATTTTGCTATGGTGAGAAAAGAAACCACCGTTGTATAGCTCATTCAATGACGGTCATTATGTCTACCATTGATTTGCCTCATACAGTGTGGTGGTTTCCTTACGAACCGCCGTAAAATAAAAAATATTACCTCAATAGCTGCTCCGACCGCTACAAAAAATTATAATATAGCGGCGATTCTGTTTTCTTTTCTCTACTACAATGCGTTGATCTATAGCGGCGGTCCATTGTGACCATACTTAGGCCTGAAAACGGATCGGATTCAAAGCAAATTTTGTTGAATCCGAATCTGATCCATTAAGAAATATATTAGATTTGACTTCCAATCCGAATCGAACGGATCTTCATAAAGTCTATTCGAATTCGATTATGATTCAAAATCTGAATCCAAAATTCGATTCGATCCAAATATCTCAAAATTCAAATCTAGAATAAAAAAATGCTAGAAACTAGATTTTTTTTATTATTATTATTTTGTTTACAAGGTAATGTTAGTATGTATCATGAGTAATGATACTATGTAGCTATAATGTATAAAAACAATGTATGTGATTGAATGGATATGTTGTTATGTGAGACACTATTCATAGATAATAATAATATGACACATTATACAAAAAAGAATACATGAGTTTTAATTATATAATCGAATCAGATCTTGATCGAATCGGATTTATATAGATCCATATTCGATTCGATTATAATCGGATTTTTTGGATTTGGATCTTAATCGAATTTCAGATTGAAAATATCTTACTGAATCCGATATAATCCGTTCGGATTCGGGTCATGATCCGATCCATTGACAGGCCTAACCATACCTAAAAAACCCACTAACGGCTAATAAAACACGGCAGTTGTTTTAATAACCACCATTAAATAACTGAAGAGAACCACAACCATACACAAAGAGAAGAAGAGATAGAGGGAAGCTAAGCAATAGGTTAGTAAACCTTATCTTAGCCAAGCTAATTGTAATATCCTGTGTCAGTAAAAACTAAAAATTTTGGTTTTTCTTTTTATTTCTTAGGTTGGTCCGAATTAGAAGCGGATCAGGTCGTGTGGTTGAAGATGAGTTCGACACACCTCGGTAAGTGTGATTGCGAAATTTAAGTTGATTTATATATATATATATAAGTTTGCCTTAAATAAATTAGTAAAGTGAATGTAAAATGGTAATAAAGATATTAGTAACACCCCAAGTGGGGTGTTGCCGTTTGGACTCTAGTAGTCCTTTAGCTTCTTAGGAAGCTACATGGAGGGCAAAACTGTATTTTGAGATAATTTCTTGGAGAAGCTAGCAACACCAAAGTGTTGTGCTCCCAAATGCACTCTAATAGATCCTATGGCTTCTTCTTAAAGCTAAACAAAAGAAAGAAACGAATTTCTCTCTTAGGGATTTTGTTTTGGATTTGTTAAGGGAGAAAAGGGGAGGATTCGTTGGAGAGAAGGAAGCATTGATGCCCTAAGTCTGTGAAGAAGAAGCTAAGGGTTGATTCTTAAAGCTTAGAGAAAGGGAGTTATGAAGAAGAGATTGCAGAAAAACGAGATTGAAGAAGGTTAGCTAAAGAAAGGAGGTTTCAAGGGGCTTTGCTCAAAGAAATTATTGCAAGGCTTGTGTGCTATAAAACATGTAAGTAGGGATACTAATTTAATAGAAATTTAGGAGTTTTGCATGGTTTTTATGATGATAAATTGTTGGGTTCAAAAATATGTTCATGTATGTTCATGCTTCATGGAAACCCTTGTATGTGTAGAGTATTAGTGTATTATTGAATGATTTGGACTATTGCGATTTGTATTGGAAAGAATTGTGAATATATGAACGTCTTATGTGTGAATTGATGATATGAAGTGGAGAAGAACAGGGTTTAAAAACCAGGTTCTTGGCTGCTGTGCAGTAGGAAGGTCGATCAATCGATCGACAATCCTTCAAATTCCTGTGTGAGTGATTTTAAGTGTCAGATTTGTTTTGATGGTGAACATGAGTGAACCTTAGTATAGGAACACTATTTAAAAAGGGTCGAGATGTTATAAAGATGAAAAGCATAAATTGGCATAATGAAATTCTTTGAAATGCTTCCATGTTTATTACTGTTCATAAATACATATGCTGAAATGTGTTAAGGATGAAATGCATGTATTAGCATAGTGAAATGCTTACTCATTGTTTATTATTCACAAAGTAGTATGTACTCACATATCTGAAATTGATCATGCTTAGATAAAAAGTGTTTGTGAATTCATGAAAAAACATACATATTAGTGTGGTTTGGAAGCATGGGTGAGGGACGAATAAACCTAGATTCTAGACGCTTAAGTATGAATTACCTAGGAATAGTAATTCAAATGTGTGAAAGTGATAAGATGGAATGTGAGGAGAAGCGAAGGGAATTAAGAGCTGGTCTTAGCCCTTGAACAAAAAGGGGAATTAAGAGCTGGTCTTAGCCCCTATTCTCAGACAAAAATAGACGCAGGACGTGTATTCCTGAGGGTTGCAAATCCCTTAAAATTATGTTGTACACATGGAATCGGCAGTATCTCAGACTTGACGATCCATTTCTTATAGAAATGGTGACTAGGGATACTGGGTAAGTCTGACGCGAAATGATGAAAGTGTATTGGGTCACAAATGTTAGGCATTAATTGCCAGACCCTTAAGATTGGATTTGCAGTGGTACAAAGACACGAAAGAAGGTACTAAAAGATGGCATTAAGGAAATTATGGTCGTACACGACAGGCACTTGTGGCAAGACAGTTGGATTTGGGTTCTTGCATTCATATACATATTAATGTCACGTAGAAATCCATGTTATAGCATGCATGATAGTGATGGCATAATCATGTGAAAACCTACCTGTTCTACTATGTTAGTATGCTTTACTTGCTGAGCTTTTTAGCTCAAACCTTCTGTTGACATATTTTTCAGGCCATAGAGATGCTCATGATACACCTCATGATAGAGTATGTGATGGTGATGACTATGATGACCGAGACCAGGGATTCTGCGTGATGTGAGCGATGCTTGCGCTCATGTTATATTTTGAGTTATACATTATGATTTATATTGGAGTCGTGTTTGGACATGTAGTTATGCTTGTGATGTATCTTGGGTTATGTATATTTTGGGACTGTAAATTTGGACATGTATTTTTTTGTTGGCATGTACATGTGGTAGTACTGTTGGACTTGCACATACAGGACTAGGCATGTATACTTTAGTCTTGATGATATTTTGATCGTCTACGTAGATAATGCCAGATGGATATAAAATTTCAGGTTTACGAACTTTATGTTAGATTTCCGCAATTTACAATTAATGTGAGATATTGTTTTGAAGATTAGTATGTTAGATTTCCACCCTCACGCTTGGAAATAAGGATGATAATAGAGATTGGAGGGTGAGGGTCATCGCTCCATGCTCCAGGCCCCACACGTGTGCATCTGGGAGTGCAAGGCGTGACAAAGTGGTATCAGAGCGAATTTAGAATCGAAAGATAAAAGGATTAAGAGTTGAGTTCTTGTAGGAGTAAGATAAGATGTGTGTGTTATTATGCAATGGTGTGATTAGTTGTGATGATGTATGTGCTACGCGATAACTCTGGGTAACATTCTGATCCCTCTTATTGTAAAATTGTAGTATGTCTGGGAGAGGGAGAGGGAGAGCCAGAGCATCACAGGCTGCATCCAGTGCTGCCCCAGAGGATAGGGAGCCTACAGCAAGGCAGATGCTTAATCTGATGGAGAATCTAGTGGAGGCAGTGAGACCCCCAGATAACTCTTTTGTGAAGACGCTAGAGCATTTCAAGAAGTTGGGGCCACCTACATTCAAGGGCACTCTAGAACCCTTGGAGGCACGAGAATGGTTGGACCAACTAGAGCACATATTTGAAGTATTAGCATGTTCTAGTCAGGAGATGACTAGACTTGCTGTCTTCATGTTTGAAGGTGAGGCAAGACGTTGGTGGAAGTCCGTGGTGACTCCAGGAGAGGAAGTGATGAATTGGAAAGAGTTTAAGACGCTTTTCCTGGAGAAGTACCTTCCCAAGAGTGAACTTAAAGAGAAGAAGATTGAATTTCTACGACTAGAGCAAGGAAAAATGACAGTAGCGGAGTATTAAGCTAAGTTCATAGAACTATCACAGTTTGCTCCACATGCAGTAGACACAGAAGATCAGAATATCTTCCAATTTGAACAAGGTTTGAGAGGAAACATCAAGGGAAGAATGGTTGTGAGGGAATACACTACTTATAATGATGTTGTAGACACGGCCAGGAGAGTGGAAAAGAATAATGTTGAATGTCAGAAAGTGAGGGATCAAAGAAAGAAAGACTTCAGAGAGAGAGGAAAGAAAAGCAAAGCTACTTCTGAAAGTAGTCAGGGTGAAGGAACGAGGAAAAAAGAAGAAAGTGTTCAGCTACTTGACCAGCAGCAATCCACAGTGTCTAGGAGTTATGCTAAGAGTATTACTTGCTATAACTGTGGCAGGAGAGGGCACTATCAGAGGGATTGTCGTGCACCACCTACTGATGCTGCACGACAGGAGCATCAGTATCAGTCTAGTGCGAGGTCTGCGTAGATTCCACGACCACATTACTCACAGTTGCAGACTAGATCATAGACTGCTTCTTATAGACCTCCACCACCACCACAGCAGCAGAGATCGAGAGGTACTGGTTCGGCTGCATCTTCTCATCAGTCACATCAACAGCCACAGCAGTCCTCGCACAGATCCTACTGGCCACAGTCAGCTAGACTACAGGCCATGGTCACACCTTCTGTGAGAAGGAAGGAGGTTGATAGAGCTACGCGGACATCGGGAGTCTTGGAAGGTATCTTACAGCTTTTCTCCACATATGCATATGTTCTGTTTGATATTGGAATCTCTCATTCGTTTATTGCACTTCTGTTTGCTCGATTATTGAATGTGCCATATCAAGCATTGCATGACAACTTATTAGTTAAGAATCCGCTTAGTGGTTGTTCCGTTTTGACTGAGATGTGTACTACATGCCCTATATCACTAGAAGGAGTAGAGACTCCCGTGGA
>JAUPMG010268171.1:0-19653 GCA_031762675.1 Pachysandra terminalis
TATATATATATAAATGGAAACGTTTCGTTTGAGAAAGAAAATCCAATAAGAATCTTCATATATACAATTCAATTGCCAAAACAGTAATCAAAACATGAACTCAGATCCATATTGGCAATATTTGTAGAAAAAGAAAAATTCAATCTAGAAACAACGCATATATATGGTTTAACGTGCATGAATCTCTAGTCTCCTATACTTGTCACTGATAAACGATACAAACATGAAACTAAAAAACGACAAAATATCTCATGTTTGGTATTGTTCAAGCACGAAATGAGAAACTAAACGAAATCAACAAACAAAAATAGAGAATTGGAGAGAAGTCAACAGGTAGTAACACTAACCTGATGAAATCAAAGATTTTTAATATTGGGATCGATTCTACGTTTGATTGTAATCTTTCAGATATTGTACCGTTGTTCTTCGAATCTAACAAAAGAAAGAAGAAACTAGTTATAGTTATATTAATAAAACATCCTTACAAGATAATGTTTTGCTTAAAATAACAAAGAATTTACTAATGAAAGAGGACACGCTTCCAAGATAACTTTCAATTTTCAATTTTAAAATTGAATATAATAAGGGTGATGACAATTCTCTCACTGACTTCTTGACTCGAGAATTTTTGTAGGGAAAAAATGAAACCAACTAATTACCGAGGGAAGCAATCAATTGAAGGCAGTGACTCTAATCAACCATCATATCAGCAATCTATCATTGGACGATCTTCACCTTTTCTCAACTACCCTCGTTATAATATACCCCCAAATCCTTCAAAATTCACTCAATCACCTTCTACCCAAAATACTGAGGATTTCAAATATTCTCCTAAAGGTATCATCGATATTTTAGCAATTAAGCCGCAAGAAATCCAATCATATCCAAATACCCTTGCTACACATTATTTTCCTTCTAATACCCATATGCCTTTTGATGGACCTAAGACTAGACAATTTTATGAATCTATATTAACTGAAACCAAATCGGCCATTATTACTGGTTCTCATACTCCCAATGACATCCATCACTATTCCTATTCAAAATTCCAAATAAAGCACATCATTTCTCGCCAACAATGGGGCGACATTAATAATCTTAAATATTTTCAACACAATCAAAATAGAGTTCTCTATTCGTATTAGGAACACATTAAGGCTTGGGAATACTCAATTTTTTACCAAAATCCATATTTCAAACATTCCTGATTCTTATTTTTCTGTCCAGGATTTTCATCCAATATACCATCCTTGTTTACAATTTGGTGGAAACGTTCAAGAAATTCTCCCTGAACCACTACTTGAATCATATGATATATTTTTCAAGAATAACCCCAATATCAATAATAAAACCGTTTACCCTTTCATGCACTTTGTTAGAGAATTTTCAAACCCTTGAATTTGTGCATAACAATATGTCATTGACACTGACGAAGAACCTCCTATGCTCAGTCGTCAAATGCCACTAAATGGTGGGCCAAATGCAACTTTGATCATCTTCTACCCGATCAGATGATCATACTTTATCCCAAAAATCAAATTTCGTCAGTTCCATCCCCAACTCCCGATGACCCAATAATCATAGTCCAAAAACTCAAAAGGAAGTGTAAAATTTTTGTTTGAGGGTTATCAATGAACTCAAATGTAAGGAGTGGTCCTAATGTATTAGTATGAAGAACAAAACTATTAACAGTAAATGGTTGTATTATGGTAAAAATGGTGTTCTTAATATTACTCCCTGAGATAAATTCTTAACTAAAATGAAGGGACAAGGTATACAAATACGTTGATTACAAATATATGATTTTGTTAATTTGAAGGAGACATTCATCTTTTTTCCAGAAGTAGTATGAAGTCTTTGTGTAGTTTTTTCAAAATATATGGTAGGGATTAATCCTTCTTTGATACAATTTAAATCGGCACCGGAATCTATTAATGCTATTGTTTCAAGGACAAAGTCTTGATCAATAACTATTGTAATATGTGTATACCATTTTTGAACTACGAATTTATCTATTGTGGTTATAAAGTTTTCTTCTTCTCGAGGTTCCGATTCTTCAATTAATTGATTTTTATTACTAGATTCGGCGTGGTGTTTGGTTAGAAAAATAATGGTGGTTGTAACCTTCATTATAGTCTTCAAAAGTTGGATTTTGAGAAGGTAATTGGGATAATTCTAATTGTTTGAGTCTTAATTTAAGATCGCGTAATTCAATTTTAACGGTTCATATTTCCTTTTGTAAGTCAGATATTGTAAATTCCTGAGATTTTTGTGGCTTAAGTCTATTATAAATTTCTTTGATAGTATAAGAGTCTTCTGATATAAATGAAGAATTTAATTTTTTTTAGTATTAGCGTTGTCTTTTATATGTAAATTCATGTATTTCATGATGTATTCATGTTTTTTTATCTTTATCTATAATTTGATCAATTGGGTCTCATATGAAGTTTTGTCAGTAGATATTACTGAAATATAATTATCTTGGAATAAGCAATTAAGACAGGTACAATTTCTTGTATTTGACCATGAATTATCTTCACAAGATGAATTAGAGTTTATGAGATTTTCATCGTCTAGTTTTTATATATCATTTTCGTTTTCAGATTCAGAATCTGTATTTAATAATATAGAAGATAACTGTAATTTTAAAATTTTCATCAATTTGTAATTCATTAATTTTTTTTTTTGGTTTTGCATTTATTTTTATAGTGACCAACTTTACCACATTTATAACAACTTAGAAGTTTTTTATTAGATGATGAAGATTTTGATTCATTTGTTTTGTTTGAAACTTCTTACGTCTAGAAAATGTATTAAAATGTTTATTAGGTTGTCTTGTAGATTTTGAAGTATATTTAGCCTTATGTTTTTTAGACTTTGTATTGAAAATATTAGGAGGTTTGATTGGAGTATAACCATACATTTCACAAAATTGTCCTAATTCCTTTCTTCCTCATAAATTTTCTCGTTTCATTTGGCCTTTAAGTTTTAGATCAATACATAATTGACGTCCTATAAGATTAATTTGAACAATTAAATCACCATAGGTAAATAAGAATAGTCAATAATATTTTGAGTATGTTGAGATCGTAATTTTGCTCTAACTTTATCAGCAAATAAAGCGAGTAAACCAGAGATAAATTTTTCTTTCCAAAATTCGTGATTCGGATCATCTTTTTAAAATAATTTAGAAAGAAACATATCTTTCTACCATTTAAATAAAGATGGGGTGGACATCGTAGATTTATTAATTGTTCATGTATTCTATCTTGTGTTTTGGGGATTGTATCCTATAAAATGTTATAGTATATTGGAAGTTAATGTATAAACAACATTAGGAACATCTTGACCTTGTTCAGCTTTTATTGTTTGATTATTAGTACCTGATCTATCGTATATAATATGAATATTTATATCCAATGAAATTAAGTTCGAATACGAATTTTATCAATACCTAATCCGTTATTCGATTTGATTTTATAAAACTTGTAAAATTTTGATTTATTTGTCCTTTAAAAATAGTGAAATATTATTTAATTGATATATTTCAAATTGCATATATATTATCTCGATCGAATAACGGATTTCGGTCAAATACAGATTAGTTGAATTCGAATATGAAATTTTTGATTTATGTCCAGACAAATTTCAATTGAATGCGGATCTATTGAAATAACGCACTGGAGCTTGGATAAAGATGAATCCAACCCATTAACATCACTAATTTGTAACTGCAATTGTAAAAGGGGATCGTACTAACTCTTCAAAATCCAAATCGGCATCGATGAACTGTTTAACAAGGACCTGACGATCCAACCTGACTGATCATCCCAATTCATAGTTTTAAATTTCGGCGAAATTTCGGCGTCGGACCTGCCCTCCAAAACACGAAATGCTAATTTTTTGACATTAATTATTTCGGCCGAAAAAGTGCACATTTCGCCAAAATTTTGGTGAAATTTCTTCGAAATAATTGTACTTTGACCAAAATAATTTTGTCCAAAATCGTCACTTTTTCGGCCGAAATAAATCAAAAAACTCTATTTAAAGGTAAAAAAAATGTAAAAACCTATATTTACAACTCTATAAATAGCATCAAATTCTGTCACTTTTCACCCTTCATTTCTTATCCAAAAATTATTTTATTAATTATTAATTATTTTAGATTAAAAAAATTATTACTCATTATTCTTTTTCTTTTGCTTATACAGATACACAAATAGATTTCGTACCCGCAAAAATTGAAGGAAATCAAGAAATAAATTTTACAATTTCAGTTTAAACTTTTATACGTTGTATTTTTTTTAGATGTTAGAATTTGAATCCAATATATTTTGGATACGTGTATACTTTTTGGATGTTGTAATATAAATGTTATATTTATTAGTTGTAACCTTTTGTATTATTTCACATTATTAATCAAATATTATTTGTTGTTTTTTTTAAATTAATATGTTCATAAATAATATATATTTTAATGAAAATATCACTTTTTATTGAGTAAGTTTATTATTTATATTTTAGAAGTTATTACTTAGTAATTATTAAAGAAAGAAAGAAATTGGTTAAATTATGCCTATATTAAAATACTGTAAATAAAAAATAAATGAATTTATTTCGGCAAAATATCCGAAATTTCGGCCAATTTTGGACATTATTTTAATTAAAAAAAATTTCAACGAAATTTCTTCGGATATTTTGGTTTAGTTTGGGCGACCGAAATCAGTGATATTTCCAAAATTTAAAACTATGCCCCAATCTAGTGTGAGGTATTGTTCATGGCCATTTTTGGCAAGGATGCCATGTCATCAATTAAGGGTGACATGGCGGGTTCATGTCACACCACTGTTGTTTAGGAGAAAATCTACCGTCAAATCTTGATCACGCCACATGAAAATTTGGAAAGAAGTGACTTGGAGTGAGATACCAACTTTAGTGCGGTCCGAGTCAAGGATCCGATGACGTGGTAAAATCTAGGTCAAACATATACAAGAAAAGAAAGTGAGACAAAGAAGGGACAGGTGTCAATGTCTTGGAAAAGCTAACTGCCTAATGTCTTGACTGTTATCTACAAATCGAGGAGTGTTCTCTTAGAATTTGCAGTATAAAAAGAGAAAGAACAAGCTCGCAAAAAATCACCAACTACTACAAATCAAAGCCTACGACCCCCATTAATCAAGGTTTTCTCTAAGTCCTGCAAAGATCCTTTTGCAACTTCCGTTTACCTTAACCAGTTTCCCTCTAAAGTAATTCCTGGCCAAGAGTAGAGAAGACTTGCAGGGAGATTTACAAAACGCCTAAAGGTCATCCTCTTGCATGTTTGGTTGTGCACCCATTGTATTCCCGTGTCCCACTATCAGCCCCAATAGGTTTCCTGAGGTTTTGTTTATTTTATTATATTTCTTTTTCTTTCAGTTTGAAAACTCTACTGGACATTATGTATTTATTGTTTGTTCTAGTACACCTTTTGAGTGTTGTTAATGTGTAAAATTGTTTTAAGTCCATTACATGAATGTTTGAAACTATAGAATCCATACGAATCAAAGAGTATTCCTGGTCTTTGATCAATCAAATGATCACCAATCGGTCTAATCATTATCACTGACCGATTCTATTCAATATCGACCAATATGTTTGGTATAATGAAGGTAACCTTTCTTCAAGCGAACCACAAAGATTCTGGCATGCCCGCATCATTGGTCAAGGAATCAACATCAGCCGAGAGAAAGGAGGTGTGACCTTGAAAAAGGCAACATCTTTTGGCATGTCTTACATTGAACAACATCCATGAAGAAGAAGAAGAAGAAAGCAATGCGATGTCGACTGAGGCATAGGGCCACATCATGTCGAGTATTAAGGTAGGCTCTCCACCTAATTCGTTTAACAGTAGTGCGTTAATGGCCCTACAGGCCATAAACCACACCTTGATGAGGATAAGTACTAATCAGGAGCGGTCATACACCGCAATTGCAGAAGGATTTAGTAGGATGCCTTATGACATGGAGACCATGCATAGGAGGGAGTTAAGCATTGCTGGAGAAGGAGAAAATTTTGAAAGGAGAAATATCAGTGAGAATTACATGCAAGCCCCCAATGAACAATAGCAAGCTAGGCCTAACCATCCAAGACCAGTTAGACAGAAAAATGAACGGAATGAGCCCTTTGGCCCTTTGGCCAAGGACAAGCCGACCAAGGGATGTCGGGTTTAAAAGCTTAGGCGATCGGAGCGGTCAGATACCAACTATATCAATGGGTTAAAGATGCGGTCGCTAATAATGTCAACTAAGTCGTTATCAAGACCGGCATACCGTAAGCTGTACCCTGATTGGGTTAACCACAGATACGAGTTTCGTAGAGGCTATAGAATCCCAGAGTTCTCATTGTTTTTCGGGGAATATGATCAATCAACCATCAAACACTATAGTGACCTTAACCCAAAAATTAATATAATAAATTAATTTGGGATTATCTATATAAATTAAATAGGCATAATTAGAAAACTAAGTTTTAAATTGATTAATGAATACCTTCAATTGATAAAAGAACTTAAATTAGTTAAACTAAGAGTGCTCATAATCTTTAGATTAACTTTATAAAAAGAAACTGTACTGTTTTAATTGAATATAGGAACTAATTGTAAAGATAATATGTGTTTTGATAGATATAGTACATGTTTGGGGTCAAATTGTAATTAAGGGAAATATATGGGAGGGTGGTGCAAATTCAATGAATTTAAGTTAGGCTTGAACCAGATTTAGTTGTGTGGCCCATTTGATAATGATAGGGTTAAAGTAGTAAACTAAGTTAGATTTCTGAATAGGGATTTAAGTGCAAACAAATTTGACTTTAGGGATTTATATGTTAATAATGGAAGATAGTGAGGTCACTTATGTAAATTAAGATTTTTAAGGGAATTAGAGCTTGGGCCCAACGTGTGGATTAGTCTGCACACGGGCTGGTCATATGGCCCAAGAAAGGAATGTTAGACTTGTCTTTTTCTATTATTTGAATTTTCAGCAATTAAGAGATAGACGGAAAGCCTCCCTAACTACCACTACCCTTCTAAATAGGATACGTGGGATTGTGGGAAAGTTTCCCACTACCACATTGCTTTGCCTTGTATCACACGACCAAAAAGGGAAGGAGGAAGGAAAACCATAACTGAAGTTGGGATTTTGCTGTAGAGAATAAAAGAAGAAGAGAAGAGAAAGAAAGAGAGAAAAGGAAGAGCAATAAAGAGAGGAGATCAAAAGGAATAGGAAAGGCTACTAGGAGAATATTGATGGGTGATCCATGGTGTTGAAAAGTTGTAGAAAAAGCTTAGGAAGAGAGGTAGGAATCTTCCATAGTTTCTTATGGTAGTTAGTTCTGTAGGATTGTGATGATTCTTTAGGGCTAAGCATCTTGATATCTTAATTTTGCATGTTGATGTGTGATCAAACCATGATTGTGTTGATTTTACTCTTTGATATTAATGTATGAGTTATATGCTTTGGATCCCAAAATTTAGGTTGGATCCCACATATAAATCTTAGATTTTGTTCATAACATGATGAGTTAATGTTTGACAGTATAATCTATGTTTTATGTGCAACAAAGTGTGAGATTTTGGTTGTGTAATGTTGGGCACGAAGCTCTATGCAAATTCTAAAATTTCTGGGCTGAGTGGACCGTCGACAACTACCGAGTCAAGCTGCTAAGAGGGCCAAACTCTCTGCCCAATCTACTGGAGTTTGGCAA
This sequence comes from Pachysandra terminalis, assembly GCA_031762675.1. NCBI lineage: Eukaryota > Viridiplantae > Streptophyta > Magnoliopsida > Buxales > Buxaceae > Pachysandra > Pachysandra terminalis. The sequence goes on from JAUPMG010268171.1 coordinate 7,741, forward strand.
CTACTGAGAACCCTCGACAAATAGCTCAGTGCTACTGAGCTATCTACCGAGCCCCCTTGAGGTTCATTTTTTTAGGATAACTAGGTTTTAGTGATGTTAAGGTGTGTGAGGTGTTGGTTTTTGTGCAAAATGTGTGTGTGAGATTTTGTGAAACACAATGTGCTACTTACCTCAGTTTACAGTATGATATGACTGTAGACACCCCAATTTGCACAAAAATAATTGCTTTTTGATCTTTGCAGCTTCTGGAGGCTTGGGCTTCGCATCTTTTCATATCTCATCTCAGTTTCTAATCCTGAATCAATTGAACCAAAATTCTCACTGAAACCCCCAAAATTCATGAAATTACCAAAATACCCTTATTGGATTCCATGCATTTCGTCGTTCCCCAAATTTCATTTTTGACTATATAGATGAATTCTTGGCTGAAAATGCATTTCAACGAGTATATTATCGCCTAGTTTCGAGATCATAAGGAGAAATGATAGTTTTACCCCTAATCTTTTTTCAGGTCAAATTTAGGACTTTGGGACGTCATAAAAATATTTCGACTCCGGATTTGATATTTTCATGCGAAATCCTTCCAATAGCTATACTGTGGTCAAATTCTGAAATTGGAGGTGTGAAGGGTATTTTTGGTATTAATAATGAATAAATGGATTAAATAAGTCTTAAATAAGAACTTAGGAAAAACAATAAAAAATTGTTTGGATTAGGATTAAATAAGGTGTTAAATTAGGTTAAGACTAGTCATTGAGTTAGAGATAATTTTTTTTAAGTTAGTTAAAAAAAACAAATAAAAAAAAATTAAAAATAAAGAAGAATCCATACGGGTTCTTCTTGTTCTTCTTCCCTCCTTAGGATTTTGCAGAGAAAAGGGGATAGAGATTGATAGAAAAAATAAGGGGGAAGAGATTGGATTGAGAGAAAGAAAAGGATAGGAGGATAGAGATTGAGAGAGGGTTTGAGATGAAGCTTTCGAGGCATAAAGATAGGAAGGATTTGGATGAGGATTGAAGAAGAAGAAAATTCAAAGAGACTGGAGATTAGGGATGAGGATGAAGGTGGAAATTGTAGGGATTCAAATCTATAAAATGGGGTGCGATCAAGGTAAGAGAAGAAAAAAAATTCAAAAAGGGGCAAGGGAAAAATCTGGAAAAATCTAGGTTGGAATCAAAGAGATGATTTCGAATTCGTCTTTGCAAATCCAGGTTCGTTTTCTTGATCTTCTTCTCCAAAATCTCTTTGCCAAATTCCTCAATCTAAAATCCCTCTCTTCTTTGATTCGTACCCTACAAAAACCAAAGCCCTTTCCACCGCTCGTCCTAGCCAAAACCCATTGAAACCCCTTTCAAAACCCTAATCAATTTTTGCAAAAATCTAGCTAAAACCCTCATCTAGATCTACCCGAAAATCCCCATCAAAATCCAACACAAAAACCCCAATTTTATTCTATTCAATCTCAAACCAGAACCCCAGATTAAAAATGTTTTCCAAACCTAATCAACCCAATCTATCAGGGGTCCACCCGACCCGGGGTAGTTCACAGCTGGCGACTCCACTGGGGAATTGCGGGTTTGAGCCATGGTTTAAATTTATTTGGCCATATTTAGGATATTTTTTTAGGATTTTTAGGATGCTTAGGATTCTTTTATATGAATAGGGTTTTTAGGACTTTTTTATAGGATTATTAAGATTTTTTTTAGATATAAGTTTTATTATATTTTTTATCCATTTTTTGGTGGTTCAATTGATTGGCATGGTTTAATTATTTCAACTGTTGTGTTTCATCTTGATTATAATTATCTTGGTTGATGTGATATGCTTCGAATTAATTTATCCATGTTACTTTATTATGGTTTATTTATTTGATTTTTTTTGTTTTTTTACTAAAATACTTGAATGTCATACAGTGCATGCTTGAATTCACCAGCACTTGCATATTAAACTCATAAGCCTTGTCCCACCCATTCTCACCCATCTTAGGGAGCTTTATAAGCTTGCAAACGGGCAACCATTATCCCCGGTGGCAAACCTTACGCTCTAGGAGTCTAGTAGGCGTACGGTCGGGCAACCATTGTCCTCGGTGCCGGCACCCAATGCTCAACCCCGAACCAAATGCCTAGAGCAAAATGTGAAGAAATCTATGTGTGGAGAACGGTTGAACTGGTTTCGGGCTCCCTCATCCTTTAGATGCATAACCGTGACCCCTATGTGCATATAGAACCTGGCTCAGGTCCTAGAAAACCGAAGTATTTGGACATGTGTGTTGGGTTTCAACTTAGAAATATATTAAGACAAATATGTGATAATTCATTGATGTTATACCAAAAAAAAACGCATACATTTGAGTTCATCTGGTTAGGACTCATGGTCTGAACCCGTGTCTATGCCTTGAGTTCCCTTAGTTTAGGCTCTCAAGTTGGGTCCATTACACAATCCTACCCATATGTTCTAGGGTCCATGACCCAAAATCCAGTTCATACATAAAGAGTCGATATTATGGGTCCATGACCCATTTGCATCTAGGATGGGTGCCCATCCGTGTTACAGAGACTAACTATTTTGAAGATCCGTGGACCCAAAAGATCCATTATAAATGCCCTTTCTCTTTCGTTAATGGTAACGATGCCAATCGGGTACCCCATTCATCTATCTTCTTTGAAATGGAATTTCCCGTTCTCCTGCCTCTGTTACGGCTTCTCCATGGACTTAGGAGATCCAAATCCAGATAAGATCTATGAAGCGGAAGAAATAAGGGATAGAATAGGATTCCTTTTAGCCCATGAAGGCCGAATTGTCTTTATTTATTCATTTGGCACATGAGGCACCTTTGTATCCTTTATTAGCCTAAAGTGGCTCAGTCAGTCATAATATCAGATGGTTTCGATTATTTTTATCTTGTTCTTCTTATTATATTTGTGGCACCCTAGAGGTCAAGTTCACGCATAGTCTGGTCATGTCTAGAGTCATACCCATGAGGGTATACCCTATAGGATTCATGTATCATCATATCCACTGGTGAATAAGATTGAGAGGTCTAGGGACCATGCAAGCCCAAATGGTAAGGTATGCCATGCAATGCTCTGTCACGCCCCAGATCTCGTAACCTGAATCCCTAGGTGGGATGGCAAGGATCTCGAGGTTAGACCTTCGGGATCCATTTCTGAATTGCGGATTTCCGTATCATAACTCGGCTTGAGATAACGATCTCATTGAATTCACAACAGAGCAGCGGAAGCAAAATAAAATTATTACATAAAGGATTGCCAAATGTATACAAAGTGTCAACTAGCTTCAACAGAGCCTTATTACAACATTCAATAACTGAAATAAATAAATAACATAATTAAAGCATCATACGTCCTTTGCTCTAAATCGACCTGCAACAAGAAAGTTGCGTGAGTTTTGAATACTCAGCAAGCATGATCCAGTCATCATCGACATCATCATAAATGAATTAGAAAACTCGAGATTAAACAGTAATAACAACAGAATCCGATAGCAGATTTATGACATGAATATGATGCAAGAATGACAATCAGATGCCCTAATGTATGCTCAATCAAGAAATTCAGTGTAATGTAATGTGGTTTATGCCTATATTTATATGATATGTTAAGCGTCCCTTTTGCAGCTTCATGAAGGTTTCAGGCTTTGTATGTCCCAAGAAAATCCGGTTGTCCCATATCTGATCCGGACTCTAACTCATGGTTCAAATCTACAATATGGTGATTTATAGTGTACAATACTCAAGGTCTAGTAGACTTTATGAACCAACTATGATTCATAACTTATTCAGTAGGATTTTCAACCCACGGGATTAGGCAACCTTGTCTTTCCCACCAACCGGGCTCACTTAACATTTCACATGAATATGAATACCCTCTCCTATGGGACACGGATGATAGATCCCCTCAGAAGCTATTCACGCGCCCATACACGTGAATAATTCACTGGTACCCATCATACACATCCCTATGATGTCAAAACATAGTCATACACAAAAGGGTTCATCGTCTCTAATTACCTATGTAGAGACCGACTAAGGAGTGTGTCTAATTGGTTAGCTAAAGTTAAAGACAACAAGTGGGTTACAGTCTTTGCGGGTACTCGACTCTAGACCCCACTTCATCCTAACAATAAGTATCATATAAGCCCAAACCAAAAGACGACCAAACCCTCACTTAGTTCCTACTAGGTATTCTGTCTCTGTGCAATTGCGCTCGATCGCAATGCACTGCGATCGATTGCACTCTGCGCTCGATCGCACTGTCAGGTGCACTCGATCGATTGTCTACGAACAGTGACTCAGAAGTCATTGTTGCTGCTCTGTTATACTATTTTCTTATAACCAGGGTCACAAACAGTGTCTCAGTCTCATTTTCTTGGTAAATCCTTATCTAAACCATTCTCATAAATCAAACGAATCCATACTAAAAGCCAATTTGGGTCTACTACAATTATCAAGGAGTTTCAACAACATCGTGAAAACAGAGTATAAGATGTCTATAAGTTGTTATACAGAAATTCTAATCTATATGATTCGATAAAATCAGACATGCATATACAGCAATTGTTGATTCATAATTTGTCTTCACACTAGTAGAATAATACTTAGAGATTCAAAGATATGAAATCATGCCAAAATAAGATATGCTCATTCACGAATGGAGAAAACATGAAATCAAATATATCATTATTTAAAACGAATAAGACGTAGACCGGATAAGCTACTTATGTGTTTATCTGAGAAATCCTAGACGAATTGGGAATTCTCCTCTTCCTCTAATCTGAAACGAGAATCCAGATTCTTCACAACCCTCCTCTTCTCTCTCACGTATGGGTTCTCTCTCTCAAATTCTTCTCTAAGTTTCAATCCTTAATGGTTCCACAGATTCAATAACAACTGCTTAGAGGAATAGGGAGCTTGCTCCCCACTTCGCTCCCCATCTCTCTTCCACGGCAGCCACGTCTCCTACGACCGGTTCCACGTCCCTTCGTGCGTTCAAAATCGTTGGGGAGAAAGCTTATTACAAAGCTCGGCCCAAAGAAGAAACCAATTAACAAAAAGGCCACTAACTAAGGGTTCTTAATTACGAAAACACCCTCATCTAAAATAAAACACACTATCTTATGTATATAAAACAATTAAAATTGCTAATTAAATAAATTAATTAAGGGAAAAAAATTTAAGGTTCTAGGTCATTACAACCTACCCCCCTTAAAAGAATTTCGTCCTCGAAATTAAGGTCGTTCTAATTCTATGTCCAACCAATAATGAAATCTTATCTTACTCATTCTTTTCTTATCTTGCAAGGGTTGTACATATCAAATATTTTATGAAGTTTTAAATCGTTACTCGACAATCTTCTTACCCTCGAGATTAGGTAATCTAATTCTCAACGCCATATGTAATTCACGACTAGTACTTACATAGCCGTATCAGTTTCTCTCCTTAACATCATTACCCCTAAAACTTAAACACCCTTCATCACATTTTGAGCAAAACTCATATCTTAATCATAATCATGTCAAGCAGGTTTCTGTACTAGGTAATAGCATTCACCATTAACTCTTATTCTAATAATTTGTATTAGCATCTAATAACATACTAGATCATCAATTATTCGTATTCTCATATCAATGTCATAACACATGAGTTCTCAGTATTTATCCTAACTATCACATACCCAACTTATCTTGAAGAAAGGAAACATGGTATCTACTCATTCAACACATACAACATATGAAAATTAACAGTTCCTAATTATATCATATAGCCTTGCACATGATTTAATTCCATTTTTCATTTATAGTTCAATTATGCTTGGTTATGACATTCCACCACTTAATAAAAGTTTAAGCATACATTACCCAAACAGTCACATCACATTAATTTATGCAACAAGATGGTAATTTAGGAATTTAAACAGGTGTGTACTTGCATACTTAGGTTACTACATGGTCATACATACTTACACATACGTGTAGTTCAGCAACTCAAAAATCAACAAGTTCACACAAAATTTTCCTATATGATTTTCTAGGTTTAACTAGATTACATATCCTTACAATCAGTTACGTTTCAATCATGTAATTCTCAAATTCAGCATACATTCTCTGTACATTATACACGTACTAACCTCACAACAATTTATGCAATAGTAACATATAAAATCAAATAAATAGAGTGTGTGATAAAATCACCTTCATTGTGCGCATGTCTTCCTAGGCAGTCTGCAATCCTTCCTCACGTGTCCTATGATCCCACAGTTGTAACACTTGGGTAGCGTGCGTAGTGTTTACTGGGACGAACATCTCCACAGTCCTCCCATCTTGCCTCAAAGACTGTCGGCAATTCCTCCGTATATGTCCCCTTTCCTCACAATTGTAGCACCTAGGTACCCAATGTGGTCGTGGTCTGGGTGGAGTCACAACAAGTGTAACCGAGTCAGCCGGAACCGACATCTCTACAACATTCTGCCTCTTCCTAGAGCCTTGCTTCTCCTCTCTCTTACGCTTCCCTTCAAGATATCTCTTTCTCTTTAGTTCCTTAGGTCCTAAAGTCTCATCCTCATCTCTATTACTCTGTTTCCTATTCTCGTTTCCTAGTGTGTTCTGTCTCCTCTTCTGTTCTCCTTGAATCAGTTCCTCCATGTCTCCCAGTAATTTATGTAGACCTGTCAGTAAGGTATTCATTCCTTCCTTAACCGACGAGTCCTCCACAACTACTCCCATATGTTCCTCGGCCATCTACAACTAATAAATTAATTTAAGTACCCCTCTAAGAGCATCCATACAATAATTTACCAAGCAAGCACGTGGCATATCATCAAAGCAACCACACACATTAAGGGTTTACATATACAAATACACTTCGCGTTCATTGTTATTATCTTAATAGTTAACATCAGTATCAACTCGTATTGTACCCACGCAACATTAGTTATCTCACTTATCGGTAGTCCTTACTACATGCATCAATTCATATATATATATATAGCCTTAAGCTCATTAGGTGATCCATACAATCCATAAGCATTAACATAATGGTCACTAGTCTACTTAACCCTAGTTTGGTTATTCTGAGTACATCACATTTCAGGTTTCCTCTCAAGGAATTACCAAGGCAACTGGGAGTCACTCAAACTCCTCTACACCATTCTACAATATCAATTTAGAATCTCAATAAGTATAATCACTCATCTTGTTGTTCTACACTAGTACTATAGTATAACTCACACCTCAACTAAGTCATAGATTTCAGGTCAAGGTACATGGTCTGCTAGTATACAAATAGTGATCCATAGGGATTAACCAATCCCAAACCTAATATTACTTTACTAAACACCCTAAATGTAAATCACATAATTGGTCAAAACCCAACCTCACACTTCATTGTTGGTCAGTAGTCTAGTCAGTGGTAACAGGTGTACCGGTCAACTCTAAGTTGGCCCCACCCAAATAGGTCCAATCTACTAATGATCGTCTACATACCTATAGTCCATATATGTCATAACATAGTCGGTGGTTTGATCGGTGATGGTAGTTCACCTACTGTAGTCGTATCGAGTCATAACAGACCACCAAGGTAAATGTCATTCTCAATATCTACATGTTTCACTTATTATCTATCATTCACAAAACAATTTATCATAAGAGTTAGCCTTCACTAGGTCATTCATGCAAATATAAATCTAGTCGCAACATACTAAAATGCGACCATCACGGCCATCATGGTTTAAAATGCGTTATTTGAGATCAGAGAAGCACAACGCAGTGTAGATATTGTGCTCTTTGTAGCTGCCAGGAGTCAAACTCACGACCTCCTCGCCCACTCAAAGTTTGGTTCCCTTTAGCCACCATTAAGCCTCAGAACGCGTTATATCATATTAGGGTGTAAAATATACATATAAGTACATCACCTTCACCTGCCCAGGCGATGTGGGATTGTCCAACCCATAGCCTTCCAGCATCCGTAGCCTGCAAGCCCCTTAGGCTCTACCACGAGACACTCGCCCACCTAAGTCACCACAACTCCATACGTTAAGTTCATAGTTACTTACCGTAACACACTCCTTCTATCCTAATGTTCGAATGCATACGTTCTCACACAAAACAATCAACACACAACCTAAAATTTTGATTTCTCGGTTCCTCCATCCTAACTTTTGGTTTCTATGTGATTCCTAAATTCTCTAGTCTTAATAACTTACTCAATGAAAAACCTTCACTTTGATACCAATCTATCACGCCCCAAATCCCGTAACCCGAATCCCTAGGTGGGATGGCAAGGATCTCGAGATGAGACATTCGGGATCCATTTCTGGACCGCGGATTTCAATATTATAACTCGGCTTAAGATAACGATCTCAATGAATTCACAACAGAGTAGCGGAAGCAAAATAAAATTATTACATAAAGGATTGCCAAATGTATACAAAGAGTCAACTAGCTTCAACAGAGCCTTGTTACAACATTCAAGAATTGAAAGAAATATATAACAAAATTAAAGCACCATACGTCATTTGCTCTAAATCGACCTGCAACATAAAAGTTGCGTGAGTTTTGAATACTCAGCAAGCATGATCCAGTCATCATCATAAATGAAATAGAAAACCCGACATTAAACAATAATAACAACATAAATCGATAGCAGATGTTATGACATGAATATGATGCAAGAATGACAATTAGATGACCTAATGTTTGCTCAATCAAGAAATGCAATGTAATGTAATGTGGTTTATGCCTATATTTATATGATATGTTAAGCGTCCCTCTTGCAGCTTCATGAAGGTTTCGGCCTCTGTATGTCCCAGGAACATCCGGCTGTCCTATCTCTGATCCGGGCGCTAACCCATAGTTCAAAGTCTACCATATGGTGATTTAGAGTGTACAGTACTCAAGGTCCAATAGACCTTATGAACCAACTATGATTCATAACTTATTCAGTAGGACTTTTAACCCACGGGATTAGGCAACCTTGTCTTTCCCACCAACCGGGCTCACTTAACATTTCACATGAATATAGTATGAATGCCCTCTCCTAGGGGACACGGATGATAGAACCCCTCAGAAGCCATTCACGGGACCATACTCATGAATAATCCACGGGTACCCACCATACACATCCCTATGATGTCAAAACATAGTCATACACAAAAGGGTTCATCGTATCTAATTACCTATGTTGAGACCGACTAAGGAGTGTGTCTAATTGGTTAGCAAAAGTTAAAGACAACAAGTGGGTTACAGTCATTGCAGGTACTCGACCCTAGACCCTACTTGATCCCAACAATAAGTACCATATAAGCCCAAACCAAATGACATCCAAACCCTCACTTAGTTCCCACTGGGTGTTCTGTCTCTGTGCAATTGCGCTTGATCGCACATCTGCGCTCTATCGCATTGAGATCGATCGCACTATGCGCTCGATCGCATTGTCAGGTGCGCTCGATTGACTATGTACGAACAGTGACTCAGAAGTCATTGTTGCTATTCTATTCTACTGGTTTCTAATAACCAGGGTCACAAACATTGTCTCAGTCTCATTCTCTTGGTAAATCCTTATCTAAATCATTCTCATAAATCAAACGAACCCATACTAAAAGTCAATTTGGGTCTACTACAACGATCAAGTAGTTTCAACAACATCATGGAAACAGAGTATAAGCCCTCTTCTTCTCTCTCACATATGGGTTCTCTTTCTCAAATCCTTCTCTAAGTTTCAATCCTCAATGGTTCTACAGATTCAATAACAACTGCTTAGAGGAATAGGGAGCTTGCTCCCCACTTCTTTCCCCATCTCTTTTCCACGGCAGCCACGTCTCCCACGACCGGTTCCACGCCCCTTCGTGCGTTCAAAATCGTTGGGGAGAAAGCTTATTACAAAGCTCACCCCTAAGAGAAAACCAATTAACAAAAAGGCCACTAACAAAGGGTTCTTAATTACGAAAATACCCTCACCTTAAATAAAACACACTACCTTATGTATATAAAACAATTAAAATTGCTAATTAACTAAATTAATTAAGGGAAAATAAATTTAAGGTTCTAGGTCATTACAATATTGGATATGATTTTCATACCAAACAAGTCTGACCATTGAACAGGAGATTTGATAGTAAGTTTCCTTCTAAATTTGTTCAAACCACTTTGTCACCTTTCATGTTTTGGATAGGTTTGAGAAGTCTTGTATTGTCCCAAGCTTGAAGAAAATCAGTGGATTGATGTTGGGACATTGCCATGAACCATTGTGAATGAAATTTTGTTATTTATGCATCCTGTTATGCCCAATGTCCATCTCACATCTACCCTTAAAAGTTATAAATCAATGCCCAATAGCCATCTCACATCTACCCTTAAAAGTAAGAGTATAAAATCACAAACACGGTAAAAGGTTTGACGAGTTTTCTCTCACACTTTGTGTGGAGTCTTGTATGTATATTTATAAAAGAATAGTTTGTAGTTTTGGTTTACACGTACAGCATAAAGAATCTAATCAGTTTAATATATTTAAAATTCAAATAGAAACCTAAAGAATAGCAAAGAATCCTAACGATTAGGAGAGGAGTTGTAAACTCTTAAAGTGTAGGAGAAGATAGACGTGTGGACTCCTTATCAGCCCCTCAAGAAAAATGGTGGATAAACGATTGTGATCTTATCCTTCAAAATTGAAAACATTTTCCATCCAAGCTCTTGGTAAAGATGTCAGCAACCTGATCAATAGTTGCTAAAAACCAAACATCCAAGGTTTTCCGAGCCACCTTTTTGAGTACAAAAAATCAATCTCAACATGCCTGGTGCGAGCATGAAAGACCGGATTTTCAGTTAAGTAAATAGAACCAATGTTGTCGCCCCAAAGGGTAGGAGATCGTGTTTACACAATTCCTAATTCACCAAGTAGACTCTGCACCCATGTTACTTCAGTTGCAGTGTTTGCAACACCCTTGTACTCTACCTATGTACTTGATCTTGCAACTGTAGGTTGTTTACGAGAGTTCCAAGTGACTAAATTTGAGCCAATAAATAGGCAATAGCCACTAGTGGGACAACGGTCATCCAGGCAATCAATCCAATCAGCATTAGGGTAGCAGTGAATATTCAATGTTGATGCCTTTCATAGCAGCAAACCATGATCAATGGAATGTTTGAGATAACGTAGAATCCTCTTGACCATCATCCAATGAGTCTCTGTAGGATGATACATAAGTTGGGAACCCTTGTCAACACAAACTGATACTTCGCACTACAAAAAAAGGGTTTTCCCGACTTCATTTACCGGCGGTTTAATAAAAACCGCCGTTATAAATACATGTGACAGCGGTTTAATAAAAACCCCCGATAAATCCCTTTAGCGTGCACTAAAGACCTTGGCGCGGGAAAATTCGCGGGTGAAACTAACCATATATCGGCGGTTGTTATAATAACCGCCTACCTATGGTCATATAACTCGGCGGTTTTTAATAAACCGCCAAGAGAGGTATGGTCAAAAGTCAGCAGTTTTATTTAGCCCGCCGAGACCGCACTAAAGCCCTTGGCGCGAGATAATTGGCGGGATAAACTAACCATATCTCGGCAGTTATTATAAAACCACCGACCTAGGGTTATATAGCTCGGCGGTTTTTAATAAACCGCTGAGACCGGTATGATAAATAGTCGGCGGTTTATTTAAACCGCAGAGACCAGCCTAGTCAATAGTTAGTGGTTTTTTAAAAACCGCCGACAATGGTTTTTTTCTTTACCCCGACTCTAACCCCTCTCTTTTCTTCCTTTCTCTTTCCTCCTCCTGCCTTCGGAGCGTCTGCCTTCGCCGTTGCCGTTGCTGCCGATTGCGGCTTTCACTCGCCGTCGCCGTCACCGTTACTCTCCGCTGCTATTCGTCGCCATCAGCAAATCCCAAGGTTT
>JAUPMG010268191.1:0-19652 GCA_031762675.1 Pachysandra terminalis
AACATGTACTTAGTCTGACCTTAGATGTCTATTTTACATAGAACTTGTAGATACTTTTGTTTAAAAATGTATCTAGTTACTTACTTCTTACAAGAACTGTTTGAACTTCCGCTTACATTTCAATTTGGGTAGCCACTCCCGTAGAAATACGGGGTGAAGGTTACGCTCGAACTGGGAAACCTACTTAATCAGGAATTTCCGGTTCGAGATGTGACACCAGACCTCTCACATTCCAACTAATGATCTTCATAGATGACCCATGTCCATCACTCCTATCGACTGATCCCTACTTTTCTTTCTCTGATACTTAATGCTTCATTGAGATTTCTCAACTCTTCACTCGCCCTCTCACTCGCTGACTTGACACTCAATATTCTCTCTAAAGTGATTCATTGCAACCGAAAGAGGGATATGTTCCCCATTTCTGTTCTTGGTTTTGATTTGAAATTCAGAAGCCAACTCTAAAACCCCATCCCATTCTGAAATCGTATCCAGCAGACACTTATCATGTTCTGATCCACTCACTCACACATCTCCCTCCGACCCAATCTGAGAAACACTCTCTTCATCCCCTATCTCTTCACACCTGGAAAGTGGCTCTGGAGAAGTGAAAGAATTAAGGTCTCTGATCAGACCGTCACGCCTGCAAAAAACGTTAGAACTCACAGGAAGGAAATCAATCAATTTACTACAAATGGAAGCCCGCTTACCTAGGCCAACCTGATCGCCCAAATTCTCAACAGTAGGAATTGATTCCAAATTTTGAGATGGAATAATAGGAAGGATGTTTGTACGACACGATTCAGACAATGAGGAAAGAATGTTCAGATCTGTCCCACCAACGTACTTACTGCTGCCTTCAAAATTGGAAGAACCTTTTCCAGTAAAATCTTTGACAGGTGACACTCCCTCTTCACGGCCACACACTGAATCCATGTTCAAAACATCCGGAGCACATTTGAGAACAAAGGAAAAGTCAAGAGACCCCTTCGGCGTGCATATTGCACCACTATTTGTTTTTCCAGAAACATTACACCCCTCAGTGAAAGGAGCCGGAGAAGAATACACATACGCCCCTTCAGCATGCATATTGTAAAAATGAGTTGCACTTACTTGCAACCTTACCTTGATTCATTCTGAAGCTAAGTTGGTGCTTGGCTAGCAAGAACAAAACACATTTGTGGGTAATGAGAATGAAAATATTTTTTCAAATTTGTTTGTGAGGAATTAGAAAAGGTATCACTAGAAGAGTAGAAACAAAAGGAGGATTTAAAATAGTACCAAAATGAACTACCCTCATTCATCTCTTGCATAGAGGTCATATTCCTTTTGTCAATAGAAACTCCAACCTAGGATCATTGTGAAAAGTAGTAGAGCCAAGGCTCTTAACATTCTAATGTAATTTATGGACTAACGCTAGTTCTCCTCCATTCATTGAACTCACATACCTATATTTGACTCTTTATGCCAAATTGATTGTCAACCCTATCCTCCCGTTCTCTCCAATCCAAACCGAATTTACATTCTTAATCTATTTCTCATTATTAACATTTTGTAAAAGTTTAAGGGATCACTTATTTCCCCTTCTGTTTCTCGCACCCATTTCCTCTTTGGCAACAAGTTATCACCATATAAATCTATCACAAACCATCATTCAGCAAGATCATCCAAAAAGTGTAAATCAACATAAGGAAAGAAAGACCACATCTTTCCATTGAAAAAAGTCATTATAACGATTGTTAGCTTAATGACACTATCCAGCCTACATGTTAATGTATCTCCTACATAATGACTGAAAGTGCACATAGAGAATACCTAGAGGGAGGATGTGTGTGAATAAATGTGGTTGCAGATGCATTGAGCCGTAAGCCTCGTGATGTTTTGGCCAGTTTGATGAGGCAGGAGTGGAATTTGGTGGACGCTTTTTCAGCTTTGAGTGTTCAGCTTGTTGAGAGCACACAGAGTGGTTTGATATTCATCTTTGTTTCTAGGCCAGATGACAGATGGGCAGAGGATTGATCAGAGACTTCGGTTGCTAGCAAAAGATGATGAAAAACCTAATTAGGAAGTATAGTCAGATGATTTGATCAGATTTTGGGGTCGTCTTTGTTTTCTAGATGATCCTAGCATCATGAGAGAGATTTGGATGAGTCGGTATTCTATTCATCCTGAAAGTACCAAGATGTATCGTGATTTGTGCAGACAGTATTGGGGGTCAGGGATGAAGCGAGATATTGCTCAGTTCGTAGCGAGATGTCTTGCGTGTCAGCAGATCAAGGCAGAACATATGAAGACATTAGGTATACTTCAGTCATTGTCGATTGCATAATGGAAGTGGGAACATGTGACGATGGATTTCATTATTGTTTTTCCAAAGACCAAAGGTGGTTTTGATTCGGTTGGGGGTGATTGTGGACCATTTGACCAAATTGACTCACTTTCTACCAGTTTGGGTTTTTGCTTCTTTGGATGAGCTTGCAGATTATATGTCAAAGATATCATCAGACTTCATGGGGTTCCAGTGAGTATTGTATCAGATCGTGATTCTAGATTTATTTCTTGGTTTTGGACTAGCTTTCAGAAGGCCTTGGGTACACAGTTAGACTCTAGTACAACCTTCCACCCAATTAAAGACATATGGATAGATAGAGTGGGTGAATCATATTTTGAAGGATATGCTAATGGCATGCATTCTTGACTTTGGTAACTGGTGTGATCATATACCATTGGTTGAGTTCTCCTACAAAAATAGTTACCAGTCGAGTATTGGCATGGCATTGTATGGTAGACCGTGTAGATCTCTAGTGTGTTAGGCCGAAGTTGGTGAGAGTAGTATTCTTGGACTGGAGCTGATTCAAGAAACTATTAAGAAGGTGAGATTGATCAGAGATAGACTAAGGACAACGCAGAGCGGACAAAAGAGTTATGTAGACCAACGGAGGAGTGATTTGGAATTTTCAATGGGTGACCATGTGCTCGTGAAGATTTCTCCTATTAAGGGTATGATGAGATTTGGCAAGAAAGGAAAGTTATCTCCACGTTTCATTGTACCGTTCGAAGTGCTAGAGTGTATTGGGATTGTGGCATATCAAGTTGCATTACCACTGCAAGTTTCAGTAGTTCATAATGTGTTTTGTGTATCAATGTTGTTGAAGTACGAACCTAATGCATCGCATGTGCTAGATTGGATGTAGTTGCAGCTTCGTGAGGACGTATCTTATGAAGAAATACCTTATCTTATTATGGACCGAAAAGAGAAAGTTCTGAGAACCAAGACAATTCCTCTGGTGAAGATTCAGTGGATTCATCATGTCTGAGGCTTCGTGGGAATTAGAGTCAAAGATTCGGAATCGTCATCCTTCGTTGTTTGCAGACTGGGGTATGTAATTTTGAGGACGAATTTTTTTAAGGGAGGCAGTTGTAGTGACAAGATCTAAATATGATTTAAAATACTAATTAATCATTTAAAAATAATTATATTATTTATTCCTAGTATTTTATTAAGCTAAGTTAAGTTAATTCGGTGATTTGAACTGTTTTATACAAAGACTGTCAGTTTAGGGCTTTTGTGTTATTTTTACTCATGTGGGGTGTTGTATGTTATTTTGAAGAATTATTTGTGGCTTTGGGCTGAACCTATTGGGTCCAAGATCAAGCTTGGTCATTTGGCCCATGAGGTCAGACCTTGTGGCCATTTTGGTAACTTCCTTGAATTTGAATTATGAGTAGTGAGGGGGGGGGGGAGTTACACCATGACTCCACCTCTCCCTCCTATATTTTCGGTAGGTGTTCAGTTATGGTGGTCTCATAAGAGACCTTCCATATTCCCTTGTTTGTATTATAAGGATTTGAGAGAGAGAGAGAGAGAGAGAGAGAGAGAGAGAGAGAGAGAGGATTGAAGGGGGGTGTGTGTGCTGTTGTAGAAGAAGAAGGAAGAAGAGCAAGCCTCCTAGAGTTATGAGATTCATCATTCAAGAAAGGTAAGTACTATTGTATTCGAATGTGAATAATGAGCTTTACGTTGAGTATGTGTCTTAGTACTCATCAAAAAGGGTTCCTCCGCTATGTATTCTAAACTAGGTGAGCTAACTCCAACGCACCCATCGTGTGAGTGAATTAGTGACCTAGCGGTCTCCCAAGAATTGGAGCTTAAGGTCGCGCATTCGAGATTCGCGTTCGCATGCCTTTCGATGTGATATGGATTTCGGGGTGTGACAATGACCAACATTATGATTCTTATCATGTCAATCTCGAATATATTCTTAGGTGGTTCAAATCCTTCAAATGGCTGACACGCTACCATAGTTATGTTTTGAAACCATGCCATTCTATATTCTATGTGACTTATCGAGCAACCAACGTGCTAGTCTTGTAGTGGCCTGTACACTTCTGTACACATGGCACACACACACACACCGTACATGTAGCACATTTTTTTGGATATTTGTGAGTATTATTTTACATATGTGGATTATAATGTGCATGGTTGAATTCTAAAATGATCTTCCATTTCTGATTTTGAATTGTATGGCTTGATTGTTATTTATTTGAAGTTTATGTGTTGATCTGTGTGTGCTTGTATGGGCGAGCATGCACTGTATCATCTGGAGTGCTTTAAGTGAACCTAGTTTGTTTTATGGTTTTGTGTGATTTATAGGGTTGGACCATGATTGGACCGGTGGTAGAACCGGAGAACCAAGGTCTTCCCTATAAATAAAAGGGGTAGGGCAAGGGTTTACTTGCTTGATCTCTTGGTTCAGAATTAAGAGTGTTTAGAAACAGTGATAGTAGAGTGGAAAGAGAGAAAGCTTGGGTTTCTTTCTTTGTTCTACATGTTCTTCGTCGTTTTCATGCTTGGAGCTTGGGATTTATAGGGCTTCTTCTCCAATATTTATCTCATATTTCGTGTGCTTGTTCATTGCTTGGATTGCAGTAGTTATCTTCTACCTTATAGTTTCCTTCACAATTTATTTGTATTAAAAAGGCTTTGAAAATAATGAAAAGGAGGATTTATGAATGGCTAGGATTTGCTACTTTTAGATAATGGAAAGTACTTAGATTAATTTTATGCAAATCTATGTGTTGAATGTGATGTTAGTGAAGTGATTAGGGGTTTTCTAATGATCAAACGAGTTAAAAAGGTTTTCTTGACTCTTTATATATGCATAAGGGTTTTTACTGTTTTTAATTGTTTTAATCCCTAGTAAATGACTTAGGTTGATGTCTAGTCGATTTGAATGGTGTTGGAATTCTGGAATAGGGTTATGTGAGTTGGTGTGGATGAGGAGTGGCTTTGGAAGGCCTTTTGGTCGGCCAAAGACCCCTCAGTAGCAAGACTTGCAAACCCATCGGTCTAGGATTTACGCACTGTTCGGTAGACCAAAGCAGGCTTCGGTCAACTGGCACCAACCGAAGAGGCCTTCGGTTGTTACACATGGTTGACCGAAGTAACCCTTCGATCAACCAAAGCACTTCTTAGGTCAATTGAAGGGTAATGCTCGGTCAAACGAAGGTAGCAAATTATGAATATGGTTTGTTTAACTTATGCTTTGTGTTATTAGTTTACACGTGTATGGGTGCACATATACACCTCTCTAGCATCCTAGAATTACTTAGTGATTGTAAATTAGTTGTGCAATTGCGATTGATGAATAGTATGGTGTGTGATATATGAATGCATGATGGTTGTGGAATGTAGTGTTATATGATACATTATGTGTGGTGTGTGGAATGTATGTGGACATTGGATGATATATGATACAGTTATGATAATCATGAAGCATGCTAGGATGCTAGAGATGATTATGCATATATGGTTGTGTGACTATGTGAACGCAATGCATGTGCAAGATAAGTGCAAATCATTATGTTGATTGTAATCATGAATTGTAGATGTAGATTATAATGACATGCATATATGTGGATTGTCACCCCAGGTTTATAATGGGTGAAAGACATGGTAGGGATATCGGATATTCCATACCACTGAAAAATTAGACAAGGCTAATAGAGTTGTCATGGGTTAATAGACGTGGTGAATGAATATGAGTG
The DNA here is from genome assembly GCA_031762675.1 of Pachysandra terminalis. Taxonomy (NCBI): domain Eukaryota; kingdom Viridiplantae; phylum Streptophyta; class Magnoliopsida; order Buxales; family Buxaceae; genus Pachysandra; species Pachysandra terminalis. The sequence goes on from JAUPMG010268191.1 coordinate 6,052, forward strand.
GTTCAGTAACGAAGCTTATTTATGCTTAGGTGACCATTGTAGTACGAATCCGTCTCATAATGTATGGTTAGCTACATTTGGATTATTTGTTAACCATGAATTGAATAAAAGTGATTAGGAAAATTCATGTGGCTTATTAGAGTGGTTGGATTTGGTTTTACCTTAAGTGAGATCCATGGGTTTGAGCCCCAAAAGATTCATGTAGGTTGAGCGATTGTGACTCGTGGGTTGCAAGTTCTTAGGGCTATGTGTGCAACATAGATTGGTGACGATCTTATCCAGCCGGTGTAAAATGGGATACAAGAGGCGTTTGATCCTTGCCTACAAGTTGGATTGTCTTTGGTCCGACGGGTATGACCGAGATTTGGGTCAACTCACCTAATAAGAGCACCTCTGATGTCTGTGTTATGCATGTTTACCTTAAATGATGTTTTGCATGTGTATATCATTAGAGATGGTAGTATGTGATCACAGTATGTGAGAAACTGTATTTATTGGCTCGTTATGGACAATCTAGCATGAGTGTACCTAGCATTTTGAGATGCTAGTGAGGATGTATGACACTCGATGTGATGTTTACATTATGATTGTATGCATATGTTTATCATAAGATATGATATGTCGATAAAACTGCTTATGACCTGTTAGTATGTCGTGATAGATTCTATATGAAAATATTATGTGTGAGATAACATGATGATATGATGACGATGTATCTATGGGTATGCATGATGTTTGATAACATGATGTTCTTATAGCACTGTTGTCATGTGTAGAGGGCTAGTTATTGGCATGCATCTACTAGTTGTGAGTTTTCATTAGGATATTTTTAGGTCCTCCACATGATCTAGCGGCGATTTGATGAGATGACGGGCAATGATCCTCTTGGTTTAATCTGTAGCACTAATGATTCAATAGACTAGAGTTGGTCTTATGTTTAGACTTTGATTTACATTGGTTGGAACTCAGTTCGAATTATGTCTTATGCTAGATTTATGTCTGTTGGATTATGTTAGTAGGTTTTTATATTTTGACTTGCTAGTTTGATTTATATCATTGAACCTTGGTTTTCTCATTTATTGTTATTAATTTAATAGAAAGTTTTTGTTAACTCGTGTTTTAAGAGTTGAGTCATCAATTGTAGTATTTTGAACTAGGTGAGTTAACTCCACCATGCCCATTATGTGAGGGAATTATTGACCTAGCAGCCTCTTAAGGACCGGAGCCCGAAGTTTCGTGTTCGAAATCGGATTGCATGTCTTTCTATGTGATCCGAATTTCGGGGTGTGACAACCCTTTGGCTTGATATACAATTTTCTCCAAAACGAAGATGAGTAGCTTTTTACAAGTGCAATCTCAATCTCCATGACTTCATCTATCAATACGAGAAATATACCTCCAACACAACGTCAGATGACTATCAAGTCATGCTTTCTCGATAAAGACTCTAAACAATATCATGTGACATGACACTCAAAATTACTAGCAACATATCCTCTGGGGCGACCACAATCTTTCTTGATGTCAGACCTCCAAAGCAACCACAATCATTATGTCGACATACCGTCCAGGGTGCTCACAATCAATTTGGCTACAAACTTTCCGGGGCAGCCACAATAATTCTAGTGACAAACCATCAAAGATGGTCACAATCATTCTGGACAGACCCTCCAGAGTAGCCATAAATAGTTTGGCAACAAACCCTCTAGGGCGGTGATGATTAGTTTGGCGAAATACCCTCTCGGACTGCCACACTCATTCTTGTGACAATCCCTCTGGGGCGGTCACAATCAATTTGGCGACAGATCCTCCAGGGTGGCTACAAATATTTTGGCGACAAGCCCTTCGGGGTGGCCAAAACTCTAATCGCTCTATTAATACAATCTACTTAAAAGCAACTAGTCACTCTCTTTTCCATGCAGATGTACATTCAAATTTGTGGGCTTGCCGCTCTCAGATGGCCAATTCTTCATATTTGCGGGTTCGAAGATGGCCAATTCCTCACACTTGTGGGCTTGCTACCCTAAGGTGGCCAACTCTTTACACTTGCCAGCTCGCCATGTAGTGACCTGGACTTAGAAATTAATTTTAAAAATAATTTAAAATCATTAATTAATCAAATTAAAATAATTTGTATAATTTAATTTTACCTTTTAATCTAATTTTATTGTTTATTTACTTATTTCTGATGAATGTAGTGAATTGGGCCAAAATATAAATAAACAAATTATGGGGCATTATGGATTATTATATTAGTCGAATTGGGATTTTGGGCTGAGTTACATGGGCCCAAGAATATGATTGGTCGTTGGCCTATGTTGCTGGAGAATTATGAGAGGTTAGTCATGGGGTTCTTGGGTATTAGTGTAGGAGTTAATGAGATGGGAGTTATGAATAACTCTACCAATTAACTCTTGGGAAGTTATTTTTGGACTCTTGAGAGACCAAATTGTCTCTTAGACTGTTCTGGACGAAACCTTGAGAGAGATGGAGTCTTGGACGTTTTTTGCAGAGAGAAGAGAAGGAGAAGAAGAGTCTTGTGCAGAGTTTTCTGGATTTGTGTATAAAGGTAAGTGCCATTCATTCTCATCATGTTATTGGTATAATATTCCATGTATTAAGTAATATCTGATTGATTATAATCTCCAGAGAATACATATATATATTTACTCAAAATATGCATGAGATTAGATCATAATTAGTTGAGAGAAACTGTTCTTATTCCTAAATGTATATTGTGCATATGATGCTATGTTATGTAGATTCTTTTGGAGTATTATGAGTGCATGGAATAGCATTGTAAGAATGTTTTAGGAACCTTATGTATCGTGTTAAGATTGGATTATGTCAATGTATTATGTTTTAGACTTTAAGATACTAGATGTTAATTCTGGAATTTCTAGGTTTGCTGGACCCGGTCGACCGATTGGGTATGTCTGGTCGACCGAGGGTTGGGTCTATAGAGAGGCTCTGTAGTGACCCGGTCGACCGAGTGGTGTCTGGTCGATCAGTAGTACTGTTACAGAAGGACTCTGTAGTGGTCCAGTCGACCGACCAGGGGATTTTGACTGTTATTTAGTTTAATTTATGTACGTTGCCTACCTGACTTTTATTGTGTAATATACTATTATGCTAATGAAATTGTGAGGATAACATATGTAGGTGAGAACTTATATTCCATGAACTATGCTATGATAGTGTTATGTGATGAATAATTGAGCATGATATGATTGATATGAAATTAAAACGATTTATCCATAATTGCAATAAGAGATGCATGTTGGTGAATGGTACTACAAGATCAAATATGTCCTTAAGAGGTGGTGAAATGATCCTAAGATTCAAAAGTGTTGTATATGAGGAATATTCATATGCAGAAGCATGACATTTTAGGTACGTACTATGCATACATGTATTATTATGTGGTGTTAAGTGTTAAGGGATCCTATGGAGAAAGAGTGTTTCTGAATTTTCATTCGAGATGGGACTTAGAGAATCGATGTCCACCTTGGGTTGAAATTCCCAAAATGATTAGGATCCATCTTGCACCTTGGGTTATAATTACCAAAAATGGTAGGGTCTATTCATACAATGGGGTTGTATTCCCCAAAAATGAAGAGGGTATGTTTCTATCACTCCTTGGATTAATGTAATTCCCAGAAAGTTTTATGGAGATGAGGTTACAGTGGATAAGCAAGGCTTAACATGAGACAAGTCATAATGCATACATAATAGATTAGGTATTATTTGTCTATATTCTTGCATTACTTATACTCATCCTAGAATCATGTGATTGACTGCATTTATCATGGCATTGAGCATCTCATACACTCTTTCATTTATGTAACAGTTTTACTTTAATCATGGGTGATATGTTGATAACATGTTTACTATGCTTATAATAATGTAGTTTATAACCATTATACGATATATGATAACATGAGGACGTTGGATAATGGCTTATTAAGCCTCAACAGCTCAGGCTTTTATGCGATGACATTCCAGGTTAAAGATGAAGATAAGAGTAGTGACTGGACTTGTGGACAACAGCTCATATGGACTTATTTCTTTTCATTCATAGTTTATGTTGAGATTTTTGGAATGTAATCAATTTAAAGACTAAGCATTATTGGTTTCCTTTTCTACTATGGTTGATGTATTGTAATAACCCCAAACAAAATAATAGGCTTAATGTGTAATTAATAGAAAATTAGGGGTCAATTTAAATTTTAGTAACTGTTGTATGTTTGACTTTGACCGATTGTGATTGGTGGGTTGTATAATTAGGAAACTGGGTACAACATACACAATCACAACTTCTAAAGTTAAGACATGTGACTAGGATCTTGTAGGAGCTTTCAATCTCCAATTAATGGCTGAGATTAAAAACTAAGAATTAGTAAGTTCTCTCTACAAACTTTAATAGTACTAAAGTTAGGATTCTAAACAAGAATTAGTAAGAAAACAATATTAGAAAGAAACCCATATTGGCTGAAAAACTACTCTAAGGGTTGTGATTCAAACTAACTAATCTAAGTGTAGAGATTAAGAATTCTATAGTTTCTAATCCTAGAGTTCCTAAGTGCCTATATAAACAAAAGGCATTGGGAGGTTGATTCATCACTTGAATAATAAGAAGAAGAAGAAGAAGAAGAAGAAGAAGAAGAGCAAGATGTGTAATTCTCTACACCAACCTTCAAACCAAGGTAAGTATTGAAGTATAACTTTATTTATGGTTTCAATAGGAGTATAAGGTTACTTTCATTGAGTATGAAATATTTTAATGGCTTTTACTTGTTTTCCAAGTTTTAATACTAGGATATGTTAAGTTTAATTTGAGTATTGTTTTCCATACTAACCAATGTTACTTGATCATGTTTTTTGTTTAAAGTTCAAAAGGAATCAAAAATCAGTGTTTTTGTGCAAACCACGAGGTTCGACAGCTTCCTCGGCATGCCAAAAAATCCACCGAACACCTTCAGTAGGCTTCGGCAGCCTCCTTGGCATACCGATCCCCATAAGTGAATTTTCAGGTCCCTGGAAATGCTGCCGAGCCTTACTTGGCATACCGAACAGCATGCCGAGCGCCACAGAGAGAAAATAAGGTCCCTAGAAAAGCTATCGAGATCTGACTCGGCATACCGAACACCCTACCGAATCTGACAATATGACCAACCTGTTTTGAACCCAGAAACTGAAAGAGGGATTCGACAGACTCTTCGGCATGCCGAATGGTCTACCGAAAGCCTATCGAACTAGTTCGGCAGACCCTTGGTCTGCTGAGAAATACCAAATTGACCCGTTTGCATTGAGATTTCGCATACATGTTTACTTTGACCTAATTAGACTAATTACGATGTTACTTTTGCTCAATTATGATTATTTTATATTCTCACTTCTTTATGGACCTATTTGCTATGATTGATGAACATATGATATTTTATGATTCATATTACTTGCATGTTCATGGTTAACATGTTAATTCGTCATATTACACATTGTACACATGATTTGATTGCTTAGTAAATGAGCACATTCTCACTTCCACAACATTAGCTTCATGACCATGGATTTGGTCTACAAGCCTTACTCTTTTTATATGAGTCCATACTTATGAATTTCAAGGATTAAGAGTGTATTACGATCTGAAAATCATAATAGGCGAGGAGACTTATATTTTTCTGTGTTGAGGGATTAGCTATCCCAATATACCTACCTTATTTGTCCTATGGACTATTAAAGAGTGAAACATGTTGGTTATTGATAAGTATGATTCCCTAAGGAGATTTCACATTGATGATGCCTTGGATATTTTCCCTTGATCAAAAATAAAAGGGTGAATTGTGTCCTCTAGGTCAAAGCCCCTTAAAGCTATGTTGAGCACATAGAATATCTTATCTTTGAGAGTGGACCTGTATGGGGGGATGGTTCGTTAAGACATCTTGCTCGTGAAGGATCGATCATGTGGGAACTTATAATATTGATGTACCTAACAATTGCATTACATATTAGACTTGTTTGCTAGATCACACTTGGTGATTATACCTATAGGTGCACATTATGCATTCATTAAAACTTGACCCCTTTCATATATTACATGATTCATTCACATCACATTATTCACTTGCATATCTAGCACTTATTACATGTTTATTTCATATTCATCACATCTCGTTTATTTACTGTTTATATGGATTACCATTGAAAAGTGTCATTGTCCCTACTTCAATCATAAATTTTTTTAGGCTTGTTTACTTACTGGCAAAATGTAGCTTACGCTTTCAAGTAACCATAGTTCAGGAATAATAGAGAAGGATGACTTGGACTATAGAGACCAAACCGTGGAACAAAGTTTTGACGAAGTTACTGATTTTATTGAAGAAGTTAATTAGGGATTTTATTAAGGATTTTACCAGATTTTGTTGGCTTGCATGTCAAATTTTATTATCGGCTATTGTTAGACCATATTTTACTTAGGAGTTTAATTGAGCATGAAACTAGAGGATTTTGTTTTTATTTTTTCGCTGCATTGTTATGATTTTAATTGGATGTAATAGTCATATTTTGAGTTATTTTCAGTACTATATAATATCTCAGATTTCTTCATGATTTGGCTATGTATTGACTACCACTCCCATGTGGAATGGGATGAGAGTCATATTTTAGATTTCTTAGGGACTCCTTTGAGATCTCTTAAGTTTGGGATGTGACATGTATGGTTTGATTTCATAATTTTATATTAAAGTTTTCCACATTACTTTGAATCCTCTGATGGTTGATGTGAGATTTGTTTTAGTGAGTGTTGATCCGGTTGACTGGATTCAAAGGTCACACCTTGAGATCCGTCAGCGGATAAAGATTATTGTAATACAGATTTTGGGGCGTAACAGATTGGTATTAGAGCCAAGTTTAGTGAACCTAGGGAGAAAACATATACACACGGACATTAGGAATCACTTTGAAGAATTTGCGTGCTGTGTGTATAACATGAACTGTGCATTGATTACTGATTGTAAATGATTAGATACATTATGAACAAACACTTAGTGATTTTGTTTAACTGTAGATGGCTGGAAGAAGAGGGAAATCTGTTGGAAAGGGATAATCTGGGACTGATGTGGATCCTCAGATGACTGGGGCCTACAGGACCCTAGGAGATATGACTACTTCTCTGCAGTGAGAACATGATGAGGCAGAGTCAGATGGGACAGTGAAGACTTTGGAGGTATCCAATGGCTTGATAGGTTCAAGAATCTTGCACCACCATCTTTTGATGGTAAGGGGAGCCGATGAGAGCTTGGGAATGGATGGTGAAGATTGAGAAGATCTTTAGAGCTATGGGTTGCCCATAAGATCAGAAGGTGATTTTAGCCGCGTTCATGCTGAAGAGTGAGGCCTACCATTGGTGGGAGATGGTAGAGAGGATTCACGAGGAGATTGCTGATTGGGAGGAGTTTTATCGTCAGTTCTTTGAGACATTTTTCAAGCAACTATCATCGTCTGAATGCAGCTGAATTCTTGAATCTCGAGCAGGAATCGCTCACTGTGGCATAACATGAGTGGCATTTTGCCACCTTGATTCACACCTCATGTGATCACAGATGAGGAGGAAAAAGCTGCTGAGTTTAAGGAGGGTTTGTGACCAGCTATCAGGTCCAAGGTCGTGTCTTATGGTTTCAAGACCTATTCTCAAGTTTTAGAATGTGCTCGGAGAGTAGAGCGAGACAATGAGAGGTTCCACCAGCAGAGGGAGAACTTCAAGACTGATAGAGGGAGATTTCAACCGAGTCAACAGATGGTAGAAAAGCAATTCCGATTAGATGAGAGACAGACAAGTCCAATTCCAGCAGCAGTTGCACCAGCTTCAGCACCATTTGTTCTATATGCGGCCAGAGGACATTTGACAAGTTTCAACTACAGGAAGGAGGGACATGTTAAGAGTTTTTTCCAGAAGCCTATTAGGACCGAGGGTCAGAGACAGTTTGTTACAGCTAAACCACCTTAGCGAGGAAGGGTCCATGTTATGGCAGGCGAAGTTTCACCGTGAGATGAGGGAGCATCCAATGCAGTGGTGGAAGGTACTCTACATATTTTTCATTCACCAACTCATGTGTTATTTGATTCGGGATTATCACATTCATTCATTGCTATTCGATTTATGGTGTCTTTGGGTCTTCAACCTTCTATTTTGGGTGAACCTTTGTGTGTGGCTAATTCAGCTGGAGGGGTAGCTACTCTACATTATGTCTTATTTGGTTAGAGTAGGAGCCCTGAATCTTGAGGCTGATTTTATTGCACTAGACATGGCGGAGTTCGATTCATCTTGGGTATGGATTGGCTTGCTGCCTATCATGCCTAAGTGGATTGCTTTGAGAAGTCAGTAGTTTTTGAGTTTCTTGAGGGTAGATGTTTGAGATTTCTAAGAAACTAGAAGGACACCTAGCAGATGGATTTCTTGTGTGCTACGGAGGTGGGGGAGAAGTTATCTTTGGAGGAGATTTCCATCATAATGGAGTTTTCTTCGGTATTCCAGGAGATATCGGGTTTTTCACCTAAAAGGGCTGTAGATTTATATATTGAGCTTGTGCCTGGCACTTCTCCTATTTCATTGGCAACCTATCGAATGGTATCGACAGAATTGTGAGAGATCAAGGAGCAGTTGGATGGTTTGTTGAAGTTAGGATTCATAAGACCTCGTGTTTCACCGTGGGGAGTGCTTGTTATATTTGTGAAGAAGAAGGATGGTTCCTTTCATTTGTGCATTGATGTAGGCAACTTAATCGGGTAACTATTAGTAATAAGTATCCATTGCCTAGAATTGATGATCTATTTGACCAGTTGAGAGGAGCTCAATTCTTCTCCAAGGTAGATTTGAGATCTAGGTATCATCAGTTACGGATCAGAGATGGAGATATTCAGAAGACTGTGTTTCGTACTTGTTATGGTCATTATGAGTTTTTTGTGATGCCATTTGGACTGACGAACGCACCTGCAGCTTTTATGGATATAGTGCATAGAGTGTTCAAACCTTATTTAGACTAATTTGTCGTTATGTTTGTAGACGATATTCTGATATATTCCAAGTCTAGGGAAGAGCATGAGGAGAACTTTCGGATGTCCATGCAAATACTTCAGGACCATCAGTTATACGCTAAGTTTGGGAAGTGTAACTTTTGGAGAGACTAAGTCTGATTTTTGGGTCATGTGGTTTCTAGAAGTGGTATTTTCGTGGATCCAACGAAGGTGGAGGCAGTTCTGAGTTAGGAGAGACCGAAGAATGCACCTAAGATCAGGAGTTTCTTAGGTTAGCTGGCTATTATCGGAGATTCATTGAAGGGTTCTCCAAGATTGTAGCTTTATTGACTCGTTTGACCAGAAAGGTTGTCAAGTTTAACTGGGATGAGCAGTGTGATGTGGCTTTTGAAGAGTTGAAGAAGAGATTGAATTCTGCTCTAGTGCTTGTTATTCTAGTCAGTGGAAAGAAGATGTAAGTGTATACCGACGCTTCATTGCAAGGATTAGGATGTGTTTTGATGCAGAATGAGCAAGTTATGGCCTATGCATCTCGGCAACTCAAACCTCATGAGAGTAATTATCCCACTCATAACTTAGAGTTGGCTGCTATGGTTTTGGCTTTGAAGGCATTATTTGTATGGGGAGGATTTTAAGCTATTCACATATCATAAAAGCTTGAAATACCTTTTCACTCAAAAGGAGTTGCATATGCAACATAGGAGATGGATGGAGTTAGAGCATGACTATGTATCTACACTTTAGTATCATCCGGAAAAGACGAATGTGGTTATTGATGCCTTGAGTTGTAAACCTCATGGTACATTGGATTATCTAATAAGGCAAGAGTGCAGTTTAGTTGAGGCATCTAGAGCTTTGAATGTGTGGTTGGACGAGAGGGAGAGTAGTGTTATGCTCTTCAGTCTTGTGGTCAGACCTTCATTGTTGGACATGATGCAAAGGGGCAGAAGTTGGATCAGAAACTTCAGTTGTTAGCAACAAACGAAGAGAAGACGGATTGGGTAGTACAGTCAGACGATATTATAAGATTTAGAGGTCGACTTTGTGTTCCAGACAATGCAACTACCATGAGAGAGATTTTGGATGACTCACAAGTCGTGGTATTCCATTCATCCTGGAGGTACCAATATGTATCGTGACTTGCGTAGACTATATTGGTGGTCGGGCATGGAGAGAGATGTAGCTCATTTTGTTGCTCGTTGTCTTACATGTTAGTAGGTTAAGGCAGAGCACATGAGAACTGTAAGTATGCTTCAGCCTTTGCCTATTGCCGAGTGGATGTGGGAGCACGTGACTATGGATTTTATTGTTGGATTGCCCAAGTCCAAGTGGTCACACTCTATTTGGGTAATTGTGGATCGATTGATTAAGTTGGCTCACTTTCTACTAGTCAGAATCACATCATCTTTGGATGAGCTGGCGAGATTATACGTCCGAGAGATCATTAGATTGCATGGAGTTTCGATGAGAATTGTTTCAAATCAAGATTTCGGGTTTACTTCTCAGTTTTTGACGAGTTTGTAGAAGGCCTTGGGTATTCAGCTTGATTTCATTACAGCATTACATCCACAAAAAGATGGTCAAACTGAGCAAGTGAGCCAGATTTCAAAAATTATTTTGCGTTCATGTATGCTGGATTTTAAAGGTAATTGGAGTGTTCATCTTCCTTTAGTAGAGTTCTCGTATAATAAAAGCTATTAGTCTCGTATTGGTATGGCTCCATTCGAAGAGTTGTGTAGGAGACCATGCATATCTCCTGTTTGTTGAGGTGAGAGTAGTGTTACCATTTGTTAACAATCCTAAGTTTCACTAAACCTAGCCTACGTTTCGTCCTATTTTTAAGACCTCTTTGATCAAGGTGATATTTAGTAGAAGTCATGTTTTAACCTGGTATTAATTAGTGATGATGAAATGTATGTTTTCAAATAGCATGACAATCCGAAAAAGGCACTACAGGCAAGAGAGCTATCTATGGAGAATCAAATAGAGAAGGTTGGTATGATCATCAGATTGCGGAAAATATGTGGAATCTGACATTTACTAAGCCCGTGAGAAACGCTCGACGTAAAATTGTAAAAGAAAAGGTGGGGGAGCCAATCAGTCACCATTTGTGAACAATCCTAAGTGGAGTAAGTCAAGGTTTGTGGTAAGAAGATGATCATATCTCAATTCATCCCTAGTGGAATAAATGGATCAATCAAACAGAGTCACAAGTTTTCAAGCAATTCGGTCTATTATCCTCTCTAATGATTTTGATTCGTCCAAGACTAGACATTTTGTCAGATCCCCAAAGTTCAAGACAATTGTAATGACTTTGGTAATTATTGAGGATGAGCATAAATGATTCTGACCAACGGATGAAGTTTTTCAATATTTGATTGCATATTTTATTTTTGATATTCCATCTAATAAAATTACCTTAATTATCTTGATTATATTGAAATGAAAAGAAAATTTTGGAAATCCTTTTTTTGCACTCACTTTCTGTTCAAATGTGCATCACACTTGTTTTCCTCTATTCTTTAAAGATATCACAGCGTGCAAAAGGTGAAAGGAGAGAAGATACAAGCACACAACCCTAGTGGAGCATATCCTCATAACTCTGGAAGAAAGCGTTTAGGAGATGCATCCAAGTTTTCTTCTAAGAAAGCAACATGGCTAAATCAAACTCTCAAGAGGTGTAAACGAAGAGATGCCACGATTCAACCGCAACAGACCTATTTGAAGATGACAGAAGCAACAGAACTCCTGAATAAGTCAAAGAAGCAAAAGTGAAGAGCAAGGACATAAAGGAAGAATATTCATTTGTAAGTGTCAGTCATCATCAAAAGCATTTCTATCTCCTCTAGATCTTGTCTCCTTAATGGACTTAGTCTTAGGCAGTAATGCGATAGTAATCAATGAGGTTGGAACCTGTCCAACCCGTTGAAGCAGCTAAATGAAGATCATACTTGACTCCATAAGTCATGGTCTTCACCTATCGCTAAGTTCACCAAAGAAATTCGGCCCAAAATCGAGGCTACCTCTCATGTATTGAACTTCCCCAAAAGATACCACCTCTACATTTGAAACCTTGAACTCATTCGAATTTCTAGGCATGGATCAAGCTTTAGAAAGTTCAAACCATTTATTTATCTCCTCTCGAATGGGCAAAGCCACCGAGAAAGACAAACATATCTTTTTTTCATTTACCCCAGGAAGTCTTGGAAGTTCAATATGTGAGGATAATCTTAATTTAAGCATAATTCATTTGTGAAACGTGCAAATCAGGGTTATGTCTTTTTTTTTTCTTTGTCAATCCTTGCTTACGATTCTGACAAGAGGAGTAGCTGTAAATACCCCAATTTCCATGAGAGCGACGTTCTCTTGATCTTTGCAGCTCCTGGAAGCTTGAGCTTGGCTTTTTCCTATCTCCCAATTATCTCTAAACAACCCCCAATCATATTGCCAATTTTTCCTAAAACTCCCAAAAATCATGTGAAATGTCCAAAATACTACTGAAAGACCCCACCTGATTCATCTCAGTTCTAAATCCACTTTCAACCTCAAATTTGAATTCTTTAGCCAAAATGCTCTCCAATGAATATAAACTTGGGCTAATTGGAAGCCCGTTGGAAAAATGACAGTTTTGCCTCTAATCCGGTCATTTGCACCAAACAGTTAAATCCAAGGGTCAAAATATTTCTCCAACATCAAATTTGGATTCCTCATCGAAACACCTTCGAAATGATTGTGGTTTTGTGAAATTCCAAGTTCGGGAATTGAAATGTCACTTTTGGTATTTTTAAAATTATCAACAAATGACAGAAGAATATAATGGGGTAAAAAATATAATAAAAGAATACTTTAGGGAGCGAATTGAAATAAAATAATTGAGATAATATTTGAGAAAGATTTCCATGTGTCACATTCCAAGAAATAATAAAGAATCAATTTTAAAAGTTGTCATGCGGCAAATCCCCAACAAAATAAATTTTTTTAAATTCAAACCAAAAAGGGAATTTTCTATTCTCGAACAAATCAAAATAGGAGGTTTCATTCAATTCAAAAGGAGTTTCTAAATTCAATTCAATAGTGGGTTTCTAAATTTCAAATTCAATTTCTCAAGGGATGAAGTTTCTAAATCCAAAAATAAAAAATAAAAAAAGAAATTCTTAATTCAAATAAAAGGATGAAAGTTGCTAAATAAATAAAAAAAAAGGAGAACTTTCTATTCTCAAACAAATGAAAATGGGAGGTTTCATTCAATTCGAAAGGAGTTTCTAAATTCAATTCAAAATGGGATTTCTAAATTTCAAATTCAATTTCTCAAGGGATGAAGTTTCTAAATCCAAAAAAAAAAATAAAAAAATTATTAATTCAAATAAAAGAAAGAAAGTTGCTAAATAAATTTAAAAAAAAAGGATAAAAAGAGAAAAATTACCAAATTTACACAAAAGAGAAAAAAAAAAAGGGAAAATTAGGGTGTAGGGTAACTTTTTAAGAATAATACCAGAAAACTCATTTGAAAAGTCTTGGTTTCAAAAACCTCTTTGTACCCAAAAGTAATTGCATTGAAGGAACTTTGC
>JAUPMG010268201.1:0-19652 GCA_031762675.1 Pachysandra terminalis
TGAACACTAAACCGAACCAAACCAAACCGTTGATAGCCCTAGCGTCATCTTGAGCTCGAGGCGGAGGTCAGAACGTAAGGTCTAACAGCACTATGTTCTTAGCCAAACCGGCGAAGAACAAGACAATCAGGTATAGGCGCAAGCACAACGTTAAGGTGCCTCAACGGGGGGAAATTATTGAGAAGGCGCCAAAGGCAAGCACAAGTACAAAGCGCCCTAGAGGGAAGCGAGGTGTAAAGAAAGAGAGACTTGTCCAAAGTGATCTACTACAACTAGTAGAGTTGCTTAGACTAGTTTTTCGGTTATTTTCAATAGAGATTGTCTCTCCATTTCTTTAGAGTCGGTTTTATATGGTAAGAGATTTATTTCTGATGGTCTATTTAAACTTGATAATGATAATTCAAGCGATGCAAATTTGGTTTCTTATTTGACTTCCCATGATGATGATGTTATTATTTTTGATTCATTGAGATGGCATGCTAGACTAGGCCACATAGGGCTATAGAGGATGGACCGATTGCCAAGGTTCAGTTACCCATTTGTGAGCATTGTTTAGCCGGTAAGTCATGTAAGAAACCATTTGGTAAGGCAGTAAGAGCAAGCACTCCTTTAGAGTTAGTCCATTCTGACATATGTGGACTAATCAATGTTAGGACCCACCACAAAGATTCCTATTTCATCACATTCATTGATGATTACACCCGATATGGTTATGTGTACTTGATTTCCCACAAGTTGGAAGCAATTGATTACTTTAGAGGCTTTGTGACGAAAGTTGCTTACCAATTGGATTGACACATGAAGTGTCTCCATACCGATAGAGGACACAAGTATTTATCAGATATGTTTCTAGAGTTATATGAAGAAAAGAGAATACTTAGGCAATTGATGATCCCAGGCACACCTCAGAGTTGCAGAGAGAAGGAATCGTACTTTATTATACATGGTGAGGTCGATGATGGCGTATGCGTCCCTAGCCATTAGTTTTTAGGGAGACACACTCATGATCGCGGCCTACATCTTGAACCGTGTCCCTACAAAGTTCATTCCTAGCACACCATACCAATTGTGGACAGGCAAAGAACCTGACCTAACCCACATGAGGCCCTGGGGGTCGATAGGTTATGTTCACGTGCCTTCCCACCAGAGAGGGAAGGTAGACAAGAGAGCTGTTAAGTGCATCTTTGTAATATACTCAGAACACTCTAAGGGCTACGTCTTTGTCCATGACCAAACTGATAGGGGTCTAAAACAGATTAAGTCACATGATGTTGATTTCATCGATGGTGATTTACCAACCATGAAGAGATCAAAGATGAATCTAGATCTTCGAGATGAATGAGCTAGAGTTGGGATCAGCGGAGATCACCCCATATCCAAACGCCATTGAGAACATTCATTCTCAAAAGAATCCTATGGATTTTACATATGTTATGCATAGTGGGAGTGTATTATCTCCCAGTGGGAGTGCCCCAGAAGACAGATTCCAGCAATCCCATGCGTAGGAGTATTTGTAGACAGATTGCTCGTCGTTGTTTTATGATTGAGGGTGAGTCATTCATGAGTGCCATGCTTGATGATGATAATCCTGGTTCATACCAGGCGGCGTTATCGTCACCTATTTTGCAGAATTGGATAACTGCAATGCAAGATGAAGTGATGATTTCCATTGGGAAGAACCAAGTATGAGAACTTGTTTATCTTCCCTCTAGACGTAAGACTATTGGTGGGTTTTAAATGTTAAGTGCAAGGCAAATGGAAGTGTAGAGAGACAAGGCTCGTCTCATGGCGAAAGGTTACACCCAAAGAGAGGGTGTAGACTATGAAGAGACGTTCTTATTAGTAGTGAGATTTGCCTCTATTCACCTCATTCTAGCTATCGTCGCACACCTTGATTTGGAACTCTACAAAATGGATGTCAAAACTGGATTTCTCAATGAAGAACTGGATGAGAAGATCTATATGGATTAGCCAGAGGATTTTGTGGCCAAGGGGCATGAGCTCAGTTGGCAGACTCAAATGCTCTTTGTACAGGCCTGAAACAGTCATCTAGGAAGTGGTATCTTCAATTTCATCGAGCGATTATAGAGTTTGGCTACTCGATGATCGAGGAAGAGCATTGTGTGTATGTTTGACATCATGGTAGGAGCTTTCTTATCTTATCATTGTACGTTGATTGTATATTGGAATGACAAGGAGATGATTGTCGCCACTAAATTATGGCTTTCCTTCAGTTTAGGAGATGATTGTCGCCACTAAATAATGGCTTTTCTTCAGTTTTGAGATGAATGATATGGGTGAGCCAGATTACGTGTTAGGTTTTAACATAGGAATCGCGTTAAGAGGCTCCTTTACTTGTCCTAGGAGACTTACACAAGGAAGGTACTTGAGTGCTTCAAAATACACGATGCTAAACCCATTGATACTCCTGTCGAGAAGGGTGCTTCATTGCATCTTGCTCTTGGTCAGAGACAGAGGAAGAGAAGGAATACATGGCTCGTGTTCCCTATGCTAGTGCTATAGGTAGTATGATGTACGCTATGATGTGTAATCGACCTGATATTAGGTTTACAGTTGCTTTATTCAGCCGTTACCAGAGTAACCCAGGTCAGACTCATTGGAAGGCAGTGAAATGTATTCTTAGATACCTACGTGGGACAACAGATTATATGCTTTGCTTCCAGGGGGCAGATTTGTAGCTATGAGGCTATTGTGATGCGAACTGGGCATGTGATCTAGACGGTAGAGAGTCGACGTCAGGATACACATTCTTGCTAGGTGGTGGGACCATCTCTTGGAATAACAAGAAGCAAGTGCGCGTCATGTTGTCCACTATGGAGTTGGAGTACATAGCTTGTTGTGTAGTCGTCCAGGAGGTTGTAGAGCTGGCAATGTCTGACACAACCTGCCAACCCGATCCGACCCAACCCGACTAAACGGGTTAGGGTTGACCCGTTTATTAAATGGGTTTGGTTCAGGTTTAGGTTTTGTCGACCCGTTGGTAATCGGGTGGATCCGACCCAACCTGCCTAACACGCGTTGACCTGTTTAATGTAGTTTCTTTTCTCTTTAATTTAGTATTTTACCATTTTTATTTTCATAGGTTAAAATATGTTTTGTTGTTAAATAGATCTTTTCACAATATTTATTAAAAATATAATGTTAGATAGGTGAAGTGAATGATTTATTATTTTATTAATTTAAAATTAAATTAATTAATTATTTAAATTTTAAACGAGTTGGCGGGTTCAACCCGTTTATGGGCGGGTTGGGTTTCGGGTCCATGTTTTCCTGACCCGTTAATAAACAGGTCGAACTCGACCCAACCCGTTTACAACCCGACCCATTTCCATCTCTAGGAGGTTGTATGGTTGAGGCAATTCTTACAGGATCTTGGAATCTTTAGAGATGGTGTATGGCCGATACCATCTATAGTGATAGCATGGCAGCATTGGCCTATGCCAAGGACCCTAAATACCATGGCAGAACAAAGCACATCGATATTCGCTATCATTACATCAGAGACAGAGTTGCACATGGAGATGTGTCCTTAACACAATCCCTACTCAGCAGATGAGAGTTGAACCCGTGAATAAACCTATAGCTAGACAAGCTTTTGAGGTTCATGTCTGAGAGATGGGATTACGTAGATTGTGATTTGTGTTAGGAGGTACAGTTTTATTTACATTTGTTATGCAGACATCTCATATTATATTTATATTTTATGTGTGAGAATTCAATAGAGTTTATATTTTCATGAGGCATGAGATCATGTATTACACAAACATTACCTCCATATTATGAGGATATGGATACAATATGCACCAGGCTGGTGATCAGCTTCTCACATAGGGACTAGCCCTGCCGCTTGCATTGCTAGCAGGATGAAACATTAAGAGGACTTGTGCCATCAAGGGCATTTAGAAGACTCTATGAGTTATATGTCACTATGGGAGAACAAGAATGAGGTTCCTTAGGGAATCGTGTATTACCTGATAAAGCTAGATGTGAGACATTCGTCAAGGCGCTTGAGAGTTACGAGTTTGATTAAGGAACTCAGGTTAGCTGCATAGATTGCGACTAAACTAAGCTCCGTACAGTGCTGGAGGTTGACATACTCTTGGCTAGGTCTAGAATTCCACCGTAGTATGTGTTGCATACCACATGTACTATTAGCGACATTTCCTTTGAGAGCAAGTGAATGGATCTCTATTTCCTTGCTATGTGAGATCAGGATGATCCTATATTGGATCAACTTATACCCTTATTATCGTTGGTCTTAGATCTGATAATCGCTACTCTAGCTTACTTTCCTATGACAATGCATCATACGGTCTAATGGGGGCTTGTATGGGAAAGTAGTTAGGTCGAAGCTAAATGACATGAAGCTTAGGGAAGACTATTTGGCATCTCATTTAGAGAGATACGATTCATAGAGATATGTGCTCATATTTTAAAATTATTATTTATGTTTCACATCTTTTACTTATATGTATATGATATATATATGTAGCATCTATGAATTATTTTAAATGAACACATTAACATAAATCTAATGATCGGGTATAGAGCTCTAAGCTTATACTCATGACAATCCGATGTGGCCAGATGAGTCTGGGGCAATGGAAATACTTTTGAGAGTAATTCCATGTTAGTTTTATGAAACTTGATATGGAGTCGCTCACTCTTTACTTTGTGCTTATCGGTCGCATGCTCAACGGACTGTATGGTTAGCATCCATGATAGTAAGATATGATGTACAAAAGAGAGATACACACTTAGTACCCACTATGGATGACATAATCATTGGATTTCTATTTCTGGAGAATGTTAGTTTGATATTTCATGGTATATATATCAATGAAAGATGACAAGCCCATTGAACTGATCGGTGTCCTTTGATCTCATTTGTAATGCAAAGGATGAACTCCTCCATTTTGCCTTGGAATGGTCACTTCAAAATATATCCACTTTCTTGAGGTTCAGCACTTCATTGAACCTTCGACGTTGAGAAGATAGTTTATGAAGGTTCAAAAAAATTTAAAAAGAAGAGATTTTCATAAAAATAAAAAATAAAAAATAAATTTTTTTATGCATTTTCTTTCTATCATTTTGATAGTCTACTGAATCTCCATTAAATGAAAAAATGAAGAGTTTCCAGTCAACATTAAAGAGATTGTGATCAATAATTTGAGGATTGGAAGGACTTAGAAGAAGGTGAAAATCAGACCCTGTTGTCTTCTAGGTGGAAAGGGAAAATGATTGTGTGTAGATATTTTCACTTGGTTGTGTTAAAAGTTGTCAATGATAGAGGCTGACCTTGTTGGACATAGATCACTGGTTTTGCCTAAAATGAAACTTGTTGAAGTTTTGAAAGGAGTAAGGTGATAACTGCACCAATTTAAAGAAACCTCAGTTACCAATTCTTCAGAGAGCACCATTGAAACGTATCATCCAGAGCAATTTTGTATTCTCAATAGGTTGAAGTTAAAATCCTACCCCTCCTATTCCTAATAGAAACAGAGTTGGAAGAAGTTGAATGTGTTAGAGCCATATCTAAACAAGTGGATTTGATTGAAGGAAACATCAAGTGTTATTCACTATAGACAACTAGATCGGAAGCAAATTGTCAAATTATGTGACAAGAAGATTAGGGTGTTGATTTCAGCCAAGGGTAGTGAAGAAGATTGCTACATCAAAATCTTCATGAGAAGTTAAAACGAAATTGAGAAGGATCGTATATTGGGATAAAATTTCTATCTGATAGAATTCTTGTGAAAATGCATGATCAAACTTAGATTCAATTAAAATATTCTGAAATTAAACTTTGCCTTGAAAGGTTTAGAGGCCATTATTCGTTTGAACTTTACAACATAAAATCCATAGTTTAACCTCTTTGAGCCTTATATTTTCTTTCTTTAACTTAGACCGGAATTTGTCACCCCACACTGGGGCAAAGAAATAAAAGTTGAGGGTTATTATTGACCTTTAGGGTCCGATTGTTTCAAAGAATTGGAATTCATGTTAAAAATTGTAATTCCAATTCTAATTCATTGAGAATTGGATTGTGTAGAATTGAGATTTTCATGATTGGTGTCAACAAATAATTGGAATTTGGAATTTTTTTTCTCTTTTATTTTTATTTATTTTTCTTTATTTTAAATTTTTTTTTAGTTTTTTTTTTAATTTTTTTAACAGCCTCCCCTCTGTGAATTCGGCAACTTCAAAATAGCCTACAAATGAATTCTGTGGAATTCATGTAGAATTCCAATTCCAATTCCTTAATGCACTCCCAAACGGAAAAATTGGAATGGGAGGCCCTGATTCCAATTCCAACCTTCAATTCCACGAACCAATCAGGGCCTATAGGTTTCATGTAGCTTTTAGTTTGTTTGTTTTTTTTTTTTTTTTTTTATGATGTCTTTCATCATTTTTTTTAGTTTGAGATTATCCTTAATTTAGCTAAATAGATTTAGACTAGGTTACCGGTTGAATCGGAATAGAGTAGGTGCCTAACACCTTCCCACTTTCTTACCTAAATCTCCCTACCCATTCTGGTTAGAGCATTATTTAAACTTTATTTTGGGTCTATTTTGGTATAATTGATGAAAATGGGTGACCATTCACACCCTAATCCAATGGATTGTGGCAATTCCACATCAACCCAAACGACCTAGGGTCCACCCGACCTAGGGGTGATCACAAGTATGTTCAAGCTAATTCTACTCAAAATTATGAACTTGAGATGGATATTTGAGCTATGTAACAAAAGAAGGGACAATTTATTTCTTATTTTCACTCCTAGATGTCTATTATTTGGGATCAATTGGCTCTTATGAAGCCCAAATGGTCTAACGATGCTGAAATATATTACCAGTACAGAGAGGAATCTCGACCCATGCAGCCATGTCTGAGCTAATAGCATAATAGACTTGGAAAGGAACAATTGATGGTATCTAACCTAATAATGAAGCAATCCTTGCTGCCACTCAATCTTCGACAAGTAGAAGAGGCAATCGAAGAGACATGTCTAAAACTCGATGCAACCACTGTCATGCACTTGGACACATGAAATATACATGCCTTGTCATGGATGAAAATGAAGAAAACCGAAAATCCACCGCATAAAACTTTTATGCACCTCGTTTTACTGCAGCCTTGGCTCCACCTGACTCTGATTGTTGTTCTACTGCACAACAATCTGGACCCCACTATCTATCTTACTGCAAACCAAGTACATGAAATGATTCAACAAGCACTCTCGTATGGGTAACGATTCTGCTACTGCCTCTGCCTCTGCTCTTTCTGCTACTCAAGGTTAAAATCATAACTTTTGGTTTATTGACATTAGAGCATCAAACCATATGACCTTTGATAGTCATCTTTTCAGCTCATCTGTCCCTCTAGCTCAATCCCTTTCCATATGTATTGTTGATGACTCATTAATGAATGTCAGTCATATTGGTTCAATTAATCATCCGGATAAATTATTTATACCAAATGTATTTCTTGTTCCAAAATCGCAATGAATTTAATATCTGTCGGTCAATTATGTGAACAAGGTCTTGATGTCATTTTTTCCTCCACTGGTTGTGTGGTGCAGAATCGTTTGACAGGGAAGCAAGTTAGGACTTGCCTTTGCCTGTGCTCTTTCTGTTACTGAAGGTAAAAATCGTAACTTTTGTTTTATCGACTTTGGAGCATCAAACCATATGACCTTTGATAGTCATCTTTTTGCTCATCTGCCCATCTAGCTCAATCCCTTTCCATGCGTACGGTTGATGGCTCATTAATGAATGTCAGTCATATTGGTTCAATTAATCATCCTAATAAATTGTCTATACAAAATGTATTTCTTGTTCCAAAATCGCAATGAATTTAATATCTATTGGTCAATTATGTGAACAATGTCTTGATGTCATTTTTCCTCCACTGGTTGTGTGGTGCAGAATCGTTTGACATGGAAGCAAGTTAGGACTGGGTGTAAGACTGGAAGGATGTTTCTTTTGGAAAATTTAAATGTTCCATGACATTCTGATCCTCGGTCATTTGCTGGTTTTATTGGTTCGTCCACTTCTATTCCTTTTTCCCTCTGGCATAGTAGTATAGACCATGTTTCAGTTTATAAACTTAAGCAAATGGTTTCGCGGGGAGAATTGGGTTCAGTTAAGATTAATGATATTCATTGTGTTGGATGTAAGCTGGCAAAACATTTAGCTCTTCCTTCTAATAAAAGTGAAACAATTTCTTTAGCTCCTTTTGATCTTGTTCATTCAAATGTATGGAGTCCCTTTCGTGTTCCCACCATGGGTGGTGCTCGTTATTATGTTATCTTTGTTGATGATTACTTCTATTTCACTTGGATTTATATGTTGCATTCTTGTTCAGAATTTTTTCAAGTTTGTAAAAAATTCTTAACTATGATCAAGACGCAGTTCTTCAAAACAATCAAAATATTTCGTTCCGACTCTGGTGGAGAATATCAATCTGGCCCTTTTAAGGATTTGCTCCTCTCTCAAGGAACGATTCCCCAATTATCCTGTACAGACACACCCCAGCAAAATGGTGTGGCTGAGAGAAAACTTCGACATATCATGAAAACCACCCGTGCATTTTTACTCTCCTTGTCTGTTTCTAAACGATTTTGGGGTGAGGCTACCCTTACATCTGTTTATGTTATAAATAGACTCCCCTCAGCTGTCACTGTAGGGATTTCTCCTTAACGCCTGTATGGATCTATTCCTGATTACTCATCACTTCGTGTATTTGGTTCAAAAAATCTGCTATAAGTGTGTTTTTGTGGTATGAAATTGAATGAAATGGGTATCATTGTTACGATCTGATGGCACAAAGGCTTCGTATTTCCCGACATGTTACCTTTTGGGAGAAGATACCCTTCTATTCTCTCCCTTGATTTCGTGCCTTATATGATTCTTCATCTGAGACTTTCATAGTCCCTAGTCCATTCCCTGAGGAATCAAGAGAACTGTGTGAACCCAGGTACTATCCCCATCCGGTACCTCCGAATGTCGTGAGATCATGCAATTAGATACTTCACTCATTGAATCAAATTCTAACACACTTCGTCCAATGATGCTTCTCTGGAGAATGATCTACAACATAATGTCCCTAGACATCTTCATTCAACACGTTGCGTTTTCAACCTCGGCGTTTTTAGGACTTTCATTGTTTCTTGTCTACAGTACTCCCAATTTATGAACCTCAATCCTATGATGAGGTGTCATCTCACCCTTTTTGTTTACAAGATATGGCAGAAGAGTTGGCCGCCTTACAAAAGACACATACATGGGATTAAGGGTGTAAACGAGCCGAGCCCGAGCCCAAAATGAACCTCATTTTTGTTACGAGCCTGAGCCGAGCTTAGGAAGGCTCGGCTCGATATCATGTATGATATAATATATATATATATATGTATATATATATATATATTTATATTATAATAAAGTAGTCTTCCCTCCACGTGCCCACTATTCTTTTTACTTCTCTTTTTTAGTTCTCTCTCCACAACGTCTCTTCCGTTAAGATTAAAATAATCAACAAATAGAAAAGTTGTTGTGCAAAAGTAATGCAAATAATAAACAATTGAAAACTATTGTGCAAAAGTACTGTAAATAATAAACAATTTAAAGCTTGAAATTAAAATAATAAACAATTTAAAGCTGCCACAACGTTGATGATTAAAATAAAAACAAATAAACAAAAAAACAAAAAGGGTTGGGCATTTAGTTGTAGACCAACTAAATTCCGATCGAAATTTGACAGAAGCTTAAGAATTTAGTTCAACTGGATTTGTTGTCCAACGAGTTCAATGGATTCATCCCGGAGGATATAGGAGAGTTCAAATAGAATGTCGGTGACGGTGAACTTCGATCTCCGAGGCAATAACCTCAGCGAAGAAATCTCTCACACTAGATCGTTAGCGAATTGAGGTACGACTGCATTCCTCAACAATCCTTCTTTATGTTGGTTTCCTCTTCAGAAATCTTGGTTTCCTCAACAAAGGAAGAAGAAGAGGGAACAAGAAAGGGAAAAGAAGGGGTAAAGCGGCAGCGGCGAGCAGTGCAGCGGAAATGGCGGCAGCGGAGATTAGCAGCGGCGGCGACGTGCAAGCGCAGCGGGAGAGGGAAAAAGAAAGGGAGGAAAGGAAGTTCGCACGAAGGGGAGTTTCACGAGCCGAGCCTTTTTACGAGTCGAGCTTTTAAGAGCCGAGCCTGAGCCTTGAAAAAATAACGAGCCTGAGCCGAGCCTAAGCCCGAAATTTTTTACCGAGCTCGAGCCTTGTCCAGATTTACGAGCCTGAGTTAAGCTGGCCAAAGCTAGGCTCTGCTCGTTTACACCCCTACCTGGGATCTTGTCAATCTCCCCTGGAAAGTCTGTTGTAGGTTGCAAATGGGTGTATAAGATTAAAAACAAGTCAGATGGTTTTGTTGAAAGATACAAAGCTAGACTAGTGGCCAAAGGATTTACTCAAGAATATGGTCTAGATTATAAAGAGACTTTTGCACCTGTTGCTCGGATGACTTTTGTTCGAACCTTGATTGCAGTTGCTTCAGTGCGAGGTTGGGAGTTATCTCATATGGATGTGAAGAATGCCTTTCTTAATGGTGATCACCAGGAAGAAGTTTACACGAAGCCTCCTCCCAGAGTGACTCATCAACCTCAACTCATCTATTTACTACGTCGAGCTCTGTATGGTCTCAAACAAGCACCACGTGCATGGTTTGAGAAATTCACCTCTGTCATCCTCAGTTCTGACTTTGTACAATCCTCGCATGATTTAGTTCCCTTTATCCGAAAGACCCAGAATGGTATTGCACTTTTACTTCTTTATGTTGATGATATGGTCATTACTGGTGATGACCTTGATGGAATTCGAGATATCAAACATCACTTAAGTAATTGCTTTTAGGTGAAAGAACTAGGAACTGTGCAGTATTTCCTTGGTATTGAAGTGACATCATCCAAACAAGGCTATGTTCTATCTCAAGTAAAATATGCCTCCGATCGCATATCTGGAGCTGGCCTAACAGACAACAAAATGTGGCCAGTCCGCTTGAGTTGAATTTAAAATTACGACCTATTGATGGGGAACTTCTTTTTGATGCCACATGTTATAGGCAACTTATTGGGAGTCTCATATATTTAAGCATCACAAGACCTAACATCAGTTATGCCGTTCAGATTGTTAGCCAATTCGTGTCTGCACCACTAGGGGCAGAGCTACATAGGGGCGAGGGGGGCAATTGCCCCACCCTCAATTTTTGATTTTTTTTAGATATAGGTATTTTTTTAAAAAAATATTTCATATTGCCCCCTAAATATGTTCTATTACCCATTTCAATAACTTTTTTTATCTTTTCATCCTTCATTATATAAAAGAGACACGATTCTCGAGACAACGTTCTTTTTATTGAGAGACACGCATTATTTACGACATAAACTTCTTTATCTTGAGAGACACTATTCACGAGACAAACTTTTTTTCTTTAACCTATCGATTCTAGGTTTTTTTTTTTTTTTTGCTTGCTATCTTTTGGTAGAACCCTTAAGAGTCGATGTAAATTGTGCTATGAAGATTGTGAAGAATCGAATGCGCAATTGAATGGGAGATCAATGTATGAATGATATCTTGGTTGTATGTATTGAGGAATACACAATGGCATCAATAATGATGTAATTGTGCAACGGTTCCAAAGCATGAAGACTCGTAGGGGACAATTGTAAAAGATACTATTCTCGATAGGGTTGTCAACAAGTCGAGCTAGCTCGGCTCGGGCATGGCTTCTATAAGCCAAGCTTGAACTCAATATTTAGGTTCGCGAGCCAAGCCTGAGCCCAAAAACAAGCTCTTTATTTTAATGAGCTTAAGCCGAGCTTGGGTAGGTTCAGCTCGGTTATATATGATATATAAATTTATGTATCACACTATTTAAAGGATTATTGCTTTCATCAACCTCTAACTTGAGCTTCGAGCCTACTCTGAAGCAAATTGGGCTGGTGATCCTACTAACCGTCGTTCAACAACTGGCATATGCATATTTCTTGGTGACTCCCTTATTTCTTGGAAAAGCAAGAAAGAAACGACACCTATTAGGTCTAGTGCCGAAGCAGAATACAAAGCTCTTGCTGATACTACGTCTGAGATTATATGGTTGTAATGGCTTCTTCAAGATATGGGTACCATCTCCACCAGTCTTGCCACCCTTTTCTGTGACAACCAAAGTGCCATTCATATCGCTCACAATGATGTATTTCATGAACGCACCAAACATATTCTGCTTGATTGTAATTTGTTGGGCATCATTTTCAACAGGGGTCTCTAGCGCTGCCACATATTCCCTCAGAACTGCAAATTGCAAATCTTCTTATGAAAACTCACACTATCACACGATTCCAATACTTAATCTCCAAACTCTAGATGTTATCTTTGAAACATCTTGAGGTTCAAGGGGGCGTTAACAATCATAACAGCTACGTGATAGTTGTATACTTCCTTTTCTAATTCCTTCAATATCTTCTTGTTTCCTTTGCTGTAATTTTTTCTCTCTTTGTTATTTCTTTCCTTTCTATTATAGTCTATACAGTTGTATATATATTAGGCAAAGCCCTCATGAATGAATATACAAAATTTACTCTTCAATTGATTCTATTAATACTAGTAATCACATATTCTGATATGAGACGTTTTCCAATAGAGATCTTCCACTACAAATTCGGGTTCGTGTGCATCGAGATACGTGAATCGGGTCGTCTACAACCTTCACATACAATCCCAACCAAGAAAAAAAAATGGATTATACCAACCAATAGAGCTATTTCACATCACCATCTTTGTGGGCCATCCACATCTAGGCCAAATTAGATGGCAAGAAAACAGGGAGAAAAAGATTTTAAAAGAGAGAGAGAGAGAGAGAGAGAGAGAGAGAGAGAGAGAGAGAGGAATCACAATAAGGCTAATTGCCTGAATGCACAACTAAACAATGGATAAACGAGTTAAGCCATTATAATAGACCACTGTGGTCTGTGCTCTTTCTATACTGACCTCCAACATGACAGAAGCCTAATGAACCACTGTGTCTTGTGAAGTATAATGGTCCGCAAGACCATACTCTGCAAATTTCAGTTAAACATACATAAAGTGACCTGGTAATGATCTTTTAGGCGCAGTTTCTTGCAATATATAATCCACAAACTCTTCCATAATTTGTTTGGATTCATCTAGTGATAAAATTGAAAGATAATCCACCAGTTTCCGGGTCTTGGTCCAACAGTCGATTATCTGGTCCAAAAATGGCTCAGACTGTGATGATATGTTAATTCAGTGAAGGTTTTGATTCTTTGCACTATTATGTTTTAGGTAATTTTCAGAATCAGGATTTTTAGGAATCGGAAAATGGACCGTACATGATTTTGTTGGATCAACCAGATGGTCTACTTTTGAGAATGACGCCATATCTGCCGTCTAGTCTATGTTGTAATCTTCTTGGCTTTTGGTTTCCAAGTCGGCATGCATGAAACATAGAAAGCTAGTCTTTCTCGTGTAATATCGTGTAAAGCGAGATAGCTGCAGCATTCGTGTATGCCACTTATTCGCTAGCGTGTGCGTATTCATTGGCGTGCATGCCAATGAATACGTGGCATACGCATGCTGCAACATCTGTTGCAGCTATCTCGCTCCAGACTATACGACTCCATCCTTCTCACTTTTCATACTTAACACACTTAGCTAATGTGTCTAGCTATTATTGGTTGATGTAACTATGTGGGCCCCACTCTTGACCAACTTGTAGGCGAGTACGAAGAAGGGTGAATGCAGCTAGAAGTTCAGAAAGAATGTCATTTGAAAGGAATTGATTCCTTCTTTAGTTAATTATATAGACTCAAATCAGTCAAAAGTCTATATGGCAATGAGATCTGCATTGTGTGTTCATACTGGTTAGCTGCCGTCTACTTTGCGTTGTAATGTTCTTGGCTGGTGGTTGACAAGTCAGCGTCGATGTATATAATGGAGTAAATGGAAATTGATTGCCATACTCTCTCCCATCTCTCATACTTATTTAACTAGTCTGCTAATTATTGATTACATGCTCTAACTGTTTTGGTCATCTGATCATGTGGTTCCCACTCTCGAACCTATCCCATGATTATGAATTTTAACTTGGGAGTGAGTGTCTAGCAGTCCTGAGGAAAGTGATTGATTCTAAGTTTCCAACAAGTTTCTTGTGAATGATTTTAAAAGATAATTATCTTTTTTTTTTAAATATTTTTATTAATGTTTTACTATTTTCAACCTTGGAATTCTTTTTATTCTGTTAATAAATATTCTTTTTGCACACTTTGATTCAAATAAAAGGTTTATTTTCTTCGGTGTACTATAACGTTGTAATCTATGTTACATGGACACTTCCCCGGATCAGTTTGCCAAATCCCGTGTTCATACGTATGGACACAGATTCGGACACCGACACGCTCATGCCGTTTTCAAAGAAGAAGAAGAAAGAAGGAAGAAGAAGAAAGAAGAATGACGAAGAACAAATTGTTTAAAAAATAAAAATTTAAATATATAACCGTGTCCTCGAATCCTATTTTTTATGATTTGACGACTCCGATATCTCGTACCCGTGTCGAACTCCAACACACGTATCCGTTCTTGTGCAACATAGGTTGTAATGATTTTGATTTATATTAAACATAAGACCCCTGCA
This sequence comes from Pachysandra terminalis, assembly GCA_031762675.1. Taxonomy (NCBI): domain Eukaryota; kingdom Viridiplantae; phylum Streptophyta; class Magnoliopsida; order Buxales; family Buxaceae; genus Pachysandra; species Pachysandra terminalis. The sequence continues at coordinate 14,727 of JAUPMG010268201.1, forward strand.
ATATGTATGTTAACATGTATGTGTGTCTAGATATACAATATGCACAAACCCTTGGGCATGTACTCTTGGATACTGTAAATTAAAGGATGTTTTCTACAATTTAATTCAAGAGAGTTTATTTGATTTATTTATCAAGTAGATCAACCTGTTGCTTTTGGGATGATTATCTTTACAATATCAGTGACTACCATTTTATGAATCCATCAGAAGGAGGTAGAACATGCTTCTCATAATTTCTAATACATAAGCAACAAGACGTGTAGTTAGTAATAAACACACACATATATATATTAAAACATTGTTTCATCTTGAAACATTTTTACAGACCTCTCTATGACAGGTTTCTTACCAGCTCCTATTTTCTTTGCAAACGTGCCATGGTGACTGCAATAAGCAAAAGAAGCCTATCATACATGTTATCGATGAACTGAAAATAGCTGTATCTCCATGACTTTTTCATCAGTAAAATGCCACAGACTACCCAAAATCCCACAACAAATCCCGGTACCATGCTGATATAAAACCATTGCATTTCAATCCATTCTTCATCTCCATCATCTTTATTTTCTCCATTCCCTTCAGTAGACACTGGTCCTTCAGAACTTTTATTCCCAGGGCATTTGGTTGCTAGTGGATCCCCACAAAGTGCAAGGTTACCTGCATAAATGGATGGATCATCAAAGGTTTGGAATTGGTTGCTTGATGGAATTCTCCCTGAAAAGTTGTTATAGGAAAGGTTCAAGTGACTCAAGGCAGTTAAAGAGGACATGCTTTGAGGAATTGTGCCAGAAAGGTTATTTGCTGAGAGGTCAAGAGTTTCCAAAAGTTGCAAGCTTCCAATATTTGTTGGGATCTTTCCTGTAAGATGGTTCATGGAGAGATTCAAGGTGCCTAATCTAGAGAGGTTTGTTAGCTCTCTAGGTATCTTTCCAGAGAAATTACTGTTTGAAAGGTCTATGATATTCACAAGGTACAGAGTATTCTTATATTCAAGTACTCTTTCTTTTGCCACAACTTCCAAGCGCCATACTAATCCATAATCTGGTGGCAATTCTCTCGCGCTCCATTGAAGTTCTTCCTTTGAGTTCATACGGATCAAATTCCCCAAACATGATGGAATGAATCCCAACAGACTATTATTTGCAAGGTCCAAGAGGTGAAGCGAAGTAAGTTGACATAGTTGGTGGGGAATGTTTCCACTGAAAAAGTTTGATCGCAGGCGCAAATTCGACAGATTTGGCATGCTTTCTCCAATCCATATTGGCAGGTTCCCAGAAAATCGATTCTCTCCAAGGTCAAGTGCTACCAAAGCCCTGCAATTTTGCAAAGTGGAAGGCAGTTCCCCATCAAGATTGTTGTTATTCAGTGCTAAAATTTCGATTCTGTCCAGAAAACCCATTGAACTCGGTATCTTTCCAGATAGACTGTTGTTTGAGATATCTAGAAAGACCAACTGCATCTTGTTCCACAATTCAGGGATTTCTCCTGATAAATTATTCCATGAGAGATCAAGAGATTCCAACTGTCTCATTTTACCTAGGGACAAAGGGATGCTGCCATTCAGAAAGTTCATTGAGAGATCTAAATTTCTCAAGATCGGCATTACGTCACTCAAATTTGAGGGAATTGGTCCACTAAATAAATTGTCTCTGAGAAAAAGTGTAGTGACATCGGAAGGCCAAAGTGGGATTGGTCCCTCAAAGAAATTGGAACTCAAATCGACATAGGCTCCTAAATGAAATCTTAATGAGTTTGGAAGCCTACCGCGTATCTGATTATGTGCGATGTCCAATTCAGTCAGTTGCAAAGATAATTCCCAAAACCAATCGGGTATGATGTCTGAAATATTATTATGGTTCAGAATCACAGAGGCAAGTTCACTTTGATTTCTAAACAATGAAGGAAACTTGGGGCCCAATTGGCAGTTTTTGACATCAATATACTCGAGCTTAAAAGGAGGAACCCACCCATGCTTAATATCCAAAACCAGGAGGTTTTTTGAAGTTGTTAAATCAATGAATAAAGATTGCAATCTTGTGAGGTTCGGGAGATGAGATTCTGTCATAAAACCCTGCCATGAATTTCCAGATAGTTGCAACACAACCAACTCTGAGAGTTTTCCAATGCTTTCTGGAATGGTCCCGTTCATTTGATTTTCGGAGATGTAAAAGTTTTGCAACGACGATAAGCTCCCAATTGATTCTGGGATTGAACCCTCCAATGAATTCTGCCACGAACGAAGATGCCTCAAGTTCTTAAGTAGTCCTAATGAACTCGGCAAATGCCCAGTTAGTTTATTGCTGCCCAAATCTAAAAACTCTAAGCTACTGTTCTCGCATCCTGACAAATTCTCCATAAATTCCGTTACCTCACCACTGATATTGTTTTTTGATAGATCTAAAGTCATCAAATTGCAGAGATTTCCCAGAGTTGGAGGTATCTGACCTCCAATATATAAATTTTCAGACAAATCAAGGTTTTGAAGGGAAACCATATCGGCAAATGCATCAGGAATGTCACCTTGGAGTTTATTGGACTTGAGATCAAGATATGTAAGGCTGCTGATGCTAAACAACCAGAGAGGTATTGAGGAGTTAAGATAATTGTGGGATAGATCGAGGACTGAAAGCACTGAGAAATTCACAGAAGAAAGAGAGAGGGGAAGTTTGAAAAGCGAGCAGTGAGGTAAGTGTAATTCCACCAAAGAAGGAAGAAACATGTTAACAGTTTGTAACCAATCATCTGCTACTGTGCTAAGGTCCAGTTCACCCATATGAAGATATTTCAAAGAAGACAAACCCGAGAGCCACTGATAGTTGTCTACATTCAGTTCAACAGGGGAATATGAATCCAAACTCGAATGAAGATCTAGGTAACGTAGTCTGGACAGGTTTCCAATATGGGGAGGAATTTTTTCACCAAATGATGCAAGGGAGAGATTAAGATACAGTAACTTGTCAAGTGAACCCAGGAACTCTGGGATACCAATACCGCCAAAATTGTTGCAGCTCAAATCCAAGTAATTCAAATGTTTCAACTCAAGCAAAGGAGTAAGGAGTTAACTTACCGCCCAAGTTGTATGCTGCACTTCTTACACCATATGTCTCATCGTAAGGACTTGAGTTGCGGAGTTTGAGCTTGACTACATGATGTACTGCAGTCCTGTTGTTACAGATTACGCCTCGCCATCTACAGCATTCTTTGCCAACCCAAGAAGAGAGCCGACCCGAAGGATCTGTGAGACTTTCTTTGAACTTAAGAAGAGCTTTCCTCTCCAACTCTATGCAACCCAAGTGGGAGGAATCACCATTGCAGGAAGTGAGAATTATGGTTTCAAAGTAAAAAAATCCAGACAAGTGAAGGAGAAGAAGACGTCGAATGCTTCCCATGCTTGTTGATCTATCAGTTAACAATGTTAAAGCCAAAAGAACTGTAAAGGTTTCCACCATGGCTACATATATTTATATAGATGCTTGGTATGAATCCCTGGTTCAATTTATTGGTGTGAAGAGGTGGACTTGAAAGGAGCAGCTTCAATGTCACATGTGTTTTCCTATAATTTTTAATTGAAAGAGCAAAACTTGCAAACCTTTAATATTCCGCTTTACGTTTAACAAAGACTTCCCTGGTTATTAAGAGTCATTGGTCACTATATATTTTAACGCATGTTGGAAGCGGATTTGCTGTGGGGTAGACACAGTCCCATATGTGAAATTATTATGTTGCCCTTGCCAGTCCAATCACGAAGCGCATCATGATAATTTCACATTTGGGGTTGTGCCTCACAAGGGCAACATAATAATTTCACATATGAGACGGTGTTTACCCATAGCAAATCACCTCAACCGCTCCCGTCCTAATGCGGTCCAGTCCCACTAACTTCTTGTAGAAAACCCATATGGAACCGCCATGTTGACGACTAGTCTCCTGCCATATGTTGACAACTCAAAGTACACGTACTACAACTTCCAATCTCGTGAGAGGATAACCGAATGAGAAAATCGTGGGGTTGTTAGTTGGAAGCCAACAACCCTACGATTGATTCTTTGTGCTTTTCTTTTGAGATGATTAAAATTTGAGAATCAGGGTTCTTCAGAATCGAAAACGGACCGGTTCATAGTTTTGTTGGATCAACCAACTGGTCCATCTTCAAAAATAATAATGGATAAGACTTGACTAGAAATCATGGTGGTAATAGTACTGGTAATGGTGGTAATGGTAGTGGTAGTGATAGTGGCGACTAGGGTATGAATCTCTCGTTCAGTGTATTGGATTCCAATTCAAATTAGAGGGGGTCTAAGGATCTTTAACAGAAATTGATCCTTTGATCATAATACCCAACAATAAATGATAATTGTAATAAATATAAATCACATTTTAATTATTTATTTTTTGATTTTATTATTCTAATTTTTTATTTTTATCCTATAATTATATGAGATCAATGGGGTCTTCATAATTTTTATTAATTAATTAATTAATTTATTTTATTATTATTGTTATTATTTTTAATTTTTAATTAATAAAATAATAATATTATAATAAATAATAATAATAATAATAAACGGGTCACACTAGTTTGGTGGATTGGGTCGGATTCGACCTGTTTACCAATGGGTCAAGAAAACTTCAACCCGAACCCACTCGATTTAATAAATTAGTCGACTCTATCCCATTTAGTCGTATTGTGTCGGGTTGGGTCATGTTTACTTTTTTCGTTATTTTAACTAGCGGATGGCACATGCAGTACTGCACTTGTGACTTTTAGAAGTTTCTAAATTCGACCATATCTATACAAAATAATGAAACCCACGTCCTTGTAAAAATGGAACTCAAAGAGAAACATAAGCCACCAAGAAAAAAAGTAAATAATGAATCACATGCAAAGAAAGATCAACATTATGCAGTGCAATGATAACCCTATGA
>JAUPMG010268211.1:0-19651 GCA_031762675.1 Pachysandra terminalis
AAAACTATAGCTATAAATAATTTGTTTGCGAAAAGTACCTTGTTTGTTTCTCCGAATCCACTTTTTTGTTTCATTTCTAGTTGCTCAAGAAAACCAACGAATTTATTAACCGCCTTTTGAATAATAGCCCAATGATGAGATAAAGAATTGCTATTTCTCCCTATCTCAACATTCGGTTGAGAAGAGAAATAACTATAAACACGATCCCAAAACACCGTCATACTTTGATTATTTCCTATAGCTGGATCTTGAGAGAGGGCTAACCAAGATTTACTTAGTACTTCATCTTCCAAAATAGTGAACGACTTGACACGTGAACTACAATTATTTTGAATAATAATTTGTACTTTTTGAGTTTCTTCTAAGTTATGATAATTCTCAAATTTTTGATAATTATCCATTTTTGAAGATAAAATGTATGAAAAATGCAAGATAGAAAAATTACAAATAGAATAATAGAAATTTAGAATACACAAAAATATTGAGGAGAAAATGATTTGAATAATTTTTTTTTTTGAAAAAGTTGCGAATTGAAAACTATTTTTTTATCACTGAAATGAGATTCTATTATGATTAATATGAGGCCTACATAACATTAGGGTGATCAACACACCAGAAGCCCCAAAAAGCAACACCCAATACATAGTCTAGCAGACTATGTACCCGACAAACACACCCAATTCACACTTTGACTTTAACAAGAGCTTTCACCTGATCACCTGTACCCACCACAAAGCTTTCATAAGATGAATAACAAGTAGAGGAGAAACTATGGTGATCCATCTTAATCAACTATGGTGATCCACTCACAGCAGAGCCCTTGACACCAACTCAGAAACCACCACAAAGAGGAGAATTATAAGATGAGTGGGAGAACTTCTGGCTTGCAAAGGTATATATAGCTTTTATTATATGACCGTGCCACAGAGAGGAGAAAAACAAGATGAGTGGAAGAGCTTCTGGCCTGCAACGATATTTATAGCTTTTAATTTATATGATCGTTGGCTCCCAAAACTAACCGTTAGGGTTTGAGGAGAGATTTGGGGAACCCTAAACATTCAACATGATTAATTTGGAGAAAGGTTTAGGGATTCCCCAAATTTGGGGAGAGATTTTGGGAGGATTGGAGAAGAGTTTTTACTTCTTTTTTCCCTAAATTTGAATTTGGGGAAGGTTTTAGGAGAGGATTGGAGATGCCCTTATGATTACTTTTCTTAAATAGGATTTTCTTATACATATGGAAGAGATTGTAGAGATTTGATTATTAGAATATTTTATAAAATTGAATTGAGAAGTTTTATCTTTTATTGCTATTGCTCTAAGGTTTTTCCTAAAACCCTAGCAACTTTAGAAGGTTATGTGTTATTGGCCGAATTTATCAAGCATGTTCTTCTTTCCCCTATATTATGGGTCATAACTTTATGCTCGTGCTTCCGTTTTGGGCGATCTTTGGTTTGTTGGAAATATCTCTTCGATTTCTATATTCTCTATTTCTACTACTTTATTTAAATTTTAATGTTTTGGTCTTAAAAATACGGTTTAAATTTTGGTTGCTGAAAAGTGACGAATTTAAGGGTATTTTTGTCATAGGGTTTTATTTTAGAAGTCATCTAAGATCACTTTATTTTAATGACTCAGATTAAATTGTATAGATGGCTAAGATTAGTTACTTGGGCTTAAGTTGGGTTTTAGGATTGTTTTTAGCAGTTTCTTATTTTTTTTGGATTGTTTTTTAGTAGTTTCCTATTTCTGTTAGGATTGTTTTTCTTAGATAGGATTTTCTTATAAATATGGAAGAGATTCTAGAGATTGATTATTAGAATATTTTATAAAATCGAATTGAGAAATTTTCTCTTTTATTCCTATTGTTCTAAGGTTTTGCCTAAAACCCTAACAACTTTAGAAGGTAGTGTGTTTTTGGCCAAATTTATCAACCATGTTCTTCGCCCTACATCAGTTGGTATCAGAGCTAGCATCGATATGCTGTCTCGCAGACGTGGTGGGCGAGATGCTCATTTGGAATAAGTTCACGAGCGTGATAGTACAGGAAGACTCACACGACAGATCGAGATCCTAACCCAGCAGATGGCCGCTTTGACCGCGCATTGGAACAGGGAGCAGGATACGGAATTCGAAAATCCTTTTGCAGAAGTCAACCCAAGGAGGGACGATTTTAATTCAAGGCATTGGGAATCTGGATTGAAGGTCGATATGCCTGATTTCCATGACGGTATGCAACCGAAAGATTTCATGGATCATATTAATACTATGGAAGAGATTCTGGATTTCAAGGGGGTTCCCGATGATTGACGACGAGTTCCTTTAGTGACGACTAAATTCCGAGGACGTGCTTCTGCTTGGTGGCAGCAATCCAAACTTACCCGAACCACACAAGGTAAGGCTAAGATCAGTTCATGGGAAAACGTTAGGAAGCATATGCGACAAGATTTTCTGTCCCATAACTACACGAGAGCTCTGTATCAACGTTTGCAGAACCTTCACCAAGGAGGGAGATCTGTAGACGATTACACCAATGATTTCTATCAATTGGTGTCCCATAATGACCTAGCCGAATCACAAGAACAACTTGCATTTAGGTATATTGGAGGTTTGCATCAACAACTCCAAGATAACCTGAATTTATTTGATCTATTTTCTGTTTCTGAAGAACATACCAGAGCTCTTCATCGTGAAAAACAGATGGGACGGAGGGGTGGTACGGCAAGAGTCTTAGCCCTACTTTTACACCCAACAATAGGGCAACCATGCAGACAAGCAGTAACGTGCAACCCACGGGAGAGCCTTTGGCACATCAGTCAACAACAATAAACCAGTCAATAGCACAGGAGTAAAGTGTTTCAAGTGCGGAGAACCCGGCCATCGAATGGTCGAGTGCAGAAAAATTGATAGACCTGGTAAGGGGTTATTCGTGGAAGGTGAGGAATTTAACGAGGAACAAAACGATGAGCCTGAGCAGTATATTGTGTTTGATGAACAAAACCCTCCAGAAGAGTATGTTCGGGGTGATCAAGGGTCGGTTCTGGTTACGCGTAGGATCTGTCTCACTCCAAATGAGACAGACGACACTAGATGGCTCCGTCACAACATCTTTCACTCCACCTATATCGTTGGCAGCAAACTCTGCCAACTCGTTATTGATTCAGGCGGTTGTGAGAACGTAGTGGCAAAAGAAGTTGTTCAAAAATTGAAGTTGGAGATTACACAACACCCCTGTCCCTACAAAGTTATTGATTTTATTGGGGTTGACTCAATACTTCAACTACTTTCAACCAATGTACGACAATCCCAAAACGCAAGAGGTTTTGATAATTTTGGAATGTCACAATGGATGAATACATTATGGAAGAGATTTGATGGATATTATCAATTCTTCATCATGTTCAAAATATATGAAAAAGCATATTCAAAAGAATCAAAGCACATGTAACAACTCGAGGACAAGTTTTTCCCAATAAAGGGAGAATGATGTAGAATGCTATTATGGGTCATAACTTTATGCTCGTATTTTTGTTTTGGGCGATCTTTGGTTTGTTGGAAAGATCTCTTCAATTCCAAACGTTCTTTATTTCTGCTACTTTAATTAAATTTTAATGTTTTGGTCTTCAAAATATGGTTTAAATGTGACAAATTTAAGAGTATTTTTGTCATAGGGTTTTATTTTAGAAGCCATCTAAGATCATGGCTCAAATTAAATTGTAAAGATGGCTAAGATTAGTTACTGAGGTCTTGAGCTAGATTTTAGGATTGTTTTTAACAGTTTCTTATTTCTTTTAAGATTGTTTTTTAGCAGATTCATATTTCTGTTAGGATTGTTTTTCTAAGATAAAATTTTCTTATAAATAGGAAAGAGATTATAGAGATTTGATTATTTTATAAAATTGAATTGAGAACTTTCACTTTTATTCCTATTGTTCTAAGGTTTTACCTAAAACCCTAAAACTTTAAAAGATTGTGTGTTTTTGGCCATATTTATCAACCCTATTACATGTAAGAAGATTACAATAATGTGCGATTATCAATGAAGATGACATAATATATTTAACTCGATTTCATAAGATTGATCCCACACATCACCATATCCTAGTCAAGAAGAAACTCCAACCTTCGGAAGTGGAGTTTGAAACATTCGAAAGAAGACTAAATAAATCACTCAATTATTATTTTTATTGAAAAGGAGAGGAAGAAGGAATTAAAACCCGGAGTGGTGTTGTCCGCTATAGTATCCTCCTTATCGGGAGCCTCAAAAACACAACTATATGTTGGTATTTGTGTCTACTCTAGCTAACATGCTCCTCGGTAGCGCCTTTTTGAGTATGACCACTCGTCACCTTCCCCAACTTCGGAGAGAGAGACGAGAGAGAGAGAGAGTTACAAGTGGTTTTCTTCCGGAGTTTATGGTGTCTCGCTTTTGCATGTAAAATTCCAAAAGTAGTGCTTGTACGTAAAATCATACCACCTTTTTGTTTGCTAAGGTTTTGTCTTTTATATATATATAAATGACTTTCAAGAAGAAGTTCACTGTTTGATAGTGACTGGAACGTATTTAATTTGTCCCTCATTTCCATCACTGAGATCCAAGCCGTTTCTACAGAACAATCACTTTATTTTGAGGGAGAGAGAAAAAGTACTATGATATAATGATTCAAAGCCAACGCAGGTTGTAGGGTAGGTAATGAAATAGAATAAACAAGGTTTAGATTATAACAACGTTGGAGGAAGAGGAGATAGTTGTCATGGTGATTAACATGTACAGACAATTAATATAGAATTAAGATATTGAATAAGAAAGGAGGAGAGAGTCTACCCACATCACATGCTGCACGCCTGCAACTATTCCTATACCACCATTTGGTTGGGGTCATCTGTACTTTATATAATAGCGGACCGTCCCATCACTGTAGCAAAATAGTGATGGCCAGGTTTACTATATTTTTTAGTATTTTTTTTATTAAATCTTTAAAAACGGTTTTATTTTTTTTGACTTGCCTTCAATGCAAATTAAAAGTTAAAGAAAAAATTGCACGTCTACTCTCTCTCTCTCTCTCTCTCTCTCTCTCTCTCTCTACGAGTCTCTTATGCTCCGTTTGGATGCCAAGAAAGTACGAGAAAGTCATGTGTGAAAGTAATATGTATGAAATCAATATAAAAAAAATTGGAAAAAAAGAAAATTGAACGCTAATTAATGAAAATTATGTAATTGTGTGTTTGGGTAGCAAGAGAGTCATAAGAATTCTTGACATAATTTTCAATTCTGCCCTTGTCATAAGCCATATTTATGTTATGTCAAGCTGACTTCGGTTTAGTTTGAGTTGGGTTTCTAGATTTTGGACTCGATTTTGGTTTTCATGGAATTATAAAATCAAATTAGATCGATTTGATTTGGGGTTGAAACCTCGGTTAAACCGAACCAAGTCTAAAACCAATCTACACTAGTGTATGTAATCTAAACCAAACCAATTTAAACCAAGTTATAATCAATATATATGTCAACCCTTGTAAACTTAGATGTTTGGGGAGGGGATTATAGGAAGACAAAAAAAACTTTTCCCACAATTCATTTTCACACTAGTCTTGCAAGAAAGAAAAAGTTTACTTTTTGATTATTCATTTTCTCATAAAACTAGTGGGCCCCACAGTTTCTTGCATTTTCTTGATAGCAAAACGCATCCGGGATGCGAGAAAAGAGAAACATGAAACTAAACCGATCCAAACCAACTTCAATTTGAGGAGCCTCGATCAATTCGAACCTAACCGGAAAGCAAATTCTAATGTATATAATCTAAACCAAACTGAACCAAATTAAATCGAATCATATATATATATACCTATGATATTTTATTTATATAATACAATTCTAAAAACATTGTAATAATCCTACCTAATCCGATCCAAATCAAATTGAAACTGCAATTTGGGTTGGATTAGTTTCAATTTAGGGTTTTTCATTTCAGCTTGGTTCGGTTTTTGGGTTGGGAAGTTTGGTTCAGTTTCAAGTTAATTAACCTTCACCAATGTTTGTTTGGTCCTAGGTTTGATGTCAACCCATACCAAACCGAATCTAGTTGACCCCTACCCCTATCGGTGATGCCAGGTGAACGACATTAATAGAGCACATTAATTTACCTTTTGAACCCTATCTTAAAAATTATATCTAAATGAAAGAAAATTAATTTTTGTAAGATAAAATTGCCCTTCTATCGTTTTTACCTTTGAGAAATTTGCACGTTAATTTACCTTTTGAACCCTGTCGTACAAATTATATAGAAATGAGAGAGAACTAATTTTTATAAGACAAAATTACCTTCTATCATGTTTACCTTTGAAATATTTTTACCTCATTAGTACTAATAAAGTAATAACAATATGATTAAAATCTTTTCAAGCATGCAATGGGGATTTTTTTTTTTCAATTTTAAATTCCCATGATAAAGCATGTTTTGATAAGCATAGTGCTAAATTGAGATATACCAAGTTACATATACATAAAAGATTATGTATAAGAAGAGTGCAAGGTTAACATTAGTAAGGGGTAAGAAAGGAATGTTTATATCTTTAATACATGTTATAAATTTCCTTTTATGTATCTGGCTTTAGTTCAAGGGTCATATTGTCCATAAATTAGAAAAATTGAATGACATCATCACTTTTTGTCAGGTGATAAGACGAAAAGTGAATGAAGGGGTGGTCTCTACAATTTAGTACAAAACCTCAAGGGGTATAAGTGAAATGTCATAAAATATAAGGGGTGTGTCTATAGTTGCCAGAAATGTGAGGGGTGTAAGTGGAATTAACCGTTTTTTAATTAGGCCCGCTTTTCTCTCTTCCTCTCTCTCTCTTTAGATAATCATTGATGTGGCGGTTTCTTATAATTTTGTTTATCTTTTTCAAAACTTTAAATTCATTGGCATTCCTCTTTCTTCCTTCCGCTGGCTTAGCGGTTACTTACAATTCTAATTATTTTACTTTTTTAACCTTCAAATTCATCTATTCCTGTTAAAGAGAAAAGTTTAGATTGTCTTTTATCTCTTATTTTTATTTTTCTTTAGGTATAAACAATTTATTTCTACTCTCTAACTACAACATCATACTTTTCCAAATGTCTACAGCAAATCCTAGATCTTTATTTGAATAAGGACATTTTAGAATGACCTTGAAGACTTCTGAGATGCTTTTGATCCCATAAACATTTTAATAATGAGTAATTATCTATTGTACTATTAATATTTTAGTAATAAATAAAATACTAGAAATTTTTTTGAAAAAATAACTATCATTTTTACTGTGTTATTTCATTACAGTGGTCGATAATGGTGGAAATTGGTCATTTAGGGGTGTGTAAAGTTTGAATTTGGAGTGAGTATTTACATATACATAATCAAATCATATTTGTTGATTAGTTTATGTTCTATCGTGTTCCAATAAAAGGGTGGTCCCATATCAGGTTCATCAAATGTTAGGTTGTTACCAAACATTCAATATATCATATATTAGAAAAAATTAAATTTTAATTAATGAACATATCTACTGATGCTCATTCCATTTGTTGGTGTAAAAAAAAATTACAAGGGATCATACACATCTTTTTAATTTATTTTTATTATTTTTAAGGTTCCCTATTATTATCTTTTTATCAAGGGTTCCCTATTCTTTTGATTTTTCAAACAACACTATTCTCTTTACCCATTAATCTCTCTCTCTCTCTCTCTCTCTCTCTCTCTCTCTCTCTCTGCACTTATATCACGTTATCTTAGTTCATGTTCTATTATCGCATATATGTGTTTATTGCATATATTAAGCATGAGAAAAAAAGCTCGAAGTATTGATATACGGAAGTATAGCAATGAAATGTAAAGCAGGTTAAGTTTTTCCAAAACCCAACTTGAATCTTGGTAGCTTGGTAGGTAACATTGATTCGGCTTACCTGTTAAGAACATGTTGGAAAGCATGTATTTGATAAGCTTATGGTATATTATAATAATGTCTTGATTTGTCTTCTTTTGACATCTTAGTATTATTTATTCATTCTAATTTACGACTAATTCGTTTTTGCTTAACTAACAAGCAATTAAATGGTAGTAATTTGTTATATTGACAATTTATGCTTTATTTTTGCTCAATGTATTATGATTTGAGATTACAATCTCTATATCTTTGTGCATTCTCCTTCACTTTAGATTATAATTTATGTTTTTCTTCACTTTCTCTCATGTAACTACATCTATCTTCTATTTTGTTTGTTTATTTGTTGGTTGTTAGAAGGATATGACCTTTGTTAGAATTTTTTTTTTTTTTACTTATGTGTACAATTCCATTCTTTTTAGACCGCATTTATTTTTTGAAATAAAAAAAAAAAGAAGTAAATGTTGGTAGGTTATAGCATTGTGTTGGGCTTATGGGTGAAATCAAATGTTCGCTATCATATATTGATTAATAGCACCTATTGCACAACCCAAACATTTTATTAATTCTACCAAACATGTGTGCACGAGGACAATTTTTCCATAAAGGTATATAACAAAAGTGTCAAGATCCTAACTCTAACAATTTGATTTGTGTGCGTGTTTTTTTTTCATAATTTTTGTTGTTGTACTATTTTATTTAATAATTTATTTATAGCTTTACACTGTCTGCCCGTGCATCGCATGGGCTGATTGCTAGTCTAAATTAAAGCCATACCTATTTGGAATTGGAAGGTTGTGGTCGTCCAATTAAATTTTTTTAATATATATATATATATATATTGTGTGTGTGTGTGTGTGTGTGTGTGTGTGTGGGACGAGATTTTTCTGCCATTTGGAATGATGTCACTGACTCAAGGACGCAGAACTTCTATGAACCTAGGCTGTGTGAATCTCACACGAGGTTAACAGTTGTTCTCAAGTGGGCCCCATTACGAAAGGTGACTTGCATTTCTAAAACCCTAAGAGACCTAATGAACCTAAAACTGAAACTGACAACTACCTTAATCGGTGATGGCCACCTTTTCTTGTGGGCCCGCCTGGGACAAGTATCAACCTCTTGTTAGATTCACACAAATACAACCCAAGTTCACAGAAGATCTTCATCCCTGACGCAAACCCTCCATGGACAACACTTCATCCACATAAGCCCCATTAAACCTATTCTACCAAAACAAAGTAAAAGCCATATGAAACTAGTGTACTGGATATATATATATGTGTGTGTGTGTGTGTAATAATAGTCTCCATTGCTTTTGAGTTTTTTTTTTTTTTTTTTTGAGTTGGTTGGATGGTTTAATTTCTTGTTATGGATAATGTGGTGTTGGCTGAAAACTTGATATGCAAAGTGAGACCATGTGAAAGAATATATAAAGAATTGGGATTCATCAAATCATCTGGAACCCAACTATTCAAATTGGTAACAAAGGAAAAACATAGTAAAGGTTTCTAATATGCAACTATAACTTCAAAATCTATGCCTAAAATGGAATATGGATGCGCACTTAATGGTGAGTTTGGTGGGTTTTTTTTTGGGTATTCGTAAATATAGCAAAGCCATGTGTTTAAGGACAAGATAAGCTCTTAATGAAATATGAGACTAAATCCTTTATGCTCCTTTTCTATGCTCTTTTGCTAAGTTATGTATTAAATTAGTCCACATCCCTTGAATATATAAGAAATAGTTTTGCACGATAACAAGAAAATTTGATTATGCAAAATTAACAACTAGTTTTACATGAATAGGTAATACGCACCAACATAATCCATGGTAGGAAAGAGCATGAGAAAGGAGTTTAAAAGGATTTTGTCTTGTGAATGAGCAATTTTGTCAAATAGAAAATACCAATTATTCGTTGTTTTAATATATCTTTAGAATTAACTATAAACGTAAAAAAAATTATCGTGCTTCTTATTTTTTTTTTTTGAGGGGTGGAGGGTAAAAAACTTGCACTAAATAAAATCATAAGATAACATCCAAGTTTGTAGTTACATTCCTCTCTCTTGTTCTACCCATCCAATCATCTTATAAGACATAACAACTGTTGTAGGTTTGTGTTTATCCATAGACATGACCCATTAGAAATGGCAAATTTTCCAGCTCATCTAAAGTTGCATTGGCTTACCAAAAAGAATGGTTAAAGTGGATCCCCACAAATTACTGGATTAAATCAATAGCTTTTGAAATTAAGTTGGTTGTTCATCAAGCTGAGCTTTTTCGTGCCGAGAGTTGGCCAAGAATAGTCTTGGAGTCACCTTCCAGAATAACTCTTTTGAATCCTTTGTAGGCCGTCATTTTTGTTCCTTCTACAAATACACAACCTTCTACAATTACTGCTTCAGCAACACCCACATTCAGTGCTACTCCATATATAAATCTGCATCTCCATCTCGAATGATTGTGTCACGACCCAAACTAAGGTAATTCTCATAAGAACCCTTAGATTCGAACCGCAACTCTCACCATAATCGGAATCAGGAGTGGCAATCAATATTTAGCCAAAATTACAGAAATTTAATAAACTTCTAAAAGAATCTAATTTACTGAAAAATAAGTATAACCTTTCTATTACATCCAAAACACTTAATAAAATTCGCAGCGGAAAAGAAAATAATTACATCCTATTTCAAGTAAAAATCCAATCCTTAACCTTATACACAGTATCTAATCTAAGAAATAAAGCGGTAAATCAAGTAGCAAAACTTCACGTAAAAATCACTCCACATTTTGATTAGTTCCAGCAAGTTCATTAAAAGGGTATTCATCTTGTTCTCCATTATCATTAAATTCTTCATCTAAATTACCTGAAATATTGTCATAAGACGTCAGCTACACTAAGCCCAGTAAGTAAAATCAATTAAGTTACATTCTCAACATGAACTAGGGTCCATACCAACATACAAGGATATAACATAAAAACAGTAATTAGTCATGGTAAATATGCAGAATATGATATGCATATTCAGATTATTAATGCATGAATGCATGCTCATGCAACAAGACATATTGATCAAAATATCATGTTGTGCAATTATGCATGTTGTTTAGAATTCGAATTATGTAAGTCCCACACTAAAATAGATGTGTGGTTTTTCCAAAAGTCTCAGGGTAGGCACCGGTACACCGGCTGGCCATCCGGCATGCTAGGCAGAAAGTCATAAATCCATTAGGGAGATCCAACAGGCTTCCGGCAGGCTACGGACATACCAGTAGGTGTTCTAGACACCATCTGGCTAAACCGGCACGCTAGCCGGCACACCACCAGGCCTCCGGTTTGCCCAGAAACAGCAATTTTACATGATTTTTATATTCCAACACATATTTAGTAATTCTCTTCAACATAAACTCATATTTAAATTCAATTCCAAAACTAACCTAATCAAAATAACAATCAAAATTAAAGCTTACCTTGCTTGGAAAGATCAATTTTGTATGAAGAACAGTGCTTTTTTAAATTGAATTCAATGTGGTATGTCATATTCCTTGAATTTGGCATATCACCTAATTCAAATCAAATATATAAACTAAATTGAAGTTACTTACCTTGCTTGACGCGCAAATTCTTCCTCTTCCTCAACCTAGTTCAAGTTTGAACTACTTCTTCTTCCTTAGCTTTAGCTATCAACCCAGATTTTTAGTTTACTGGTTTGGACTACCAAACCAGTGATTAGATAGTTTTTTAGAGTTAAACTTTGTTTAGGATTTGTCTCTAATCCCAGACCTTAGATTTTACATAGTTAATCTACACCATTGATTAGGAAAAAATACCAGTCCTAATACAACTTAAACATTAGCTTATTTCTATCCTTTTTAGATTAGGATTTCATATTAGCTCTCCTAATTAGATTAGAATCTTGTCTATTAGATTAGTCCTTTATCTTTCCTATCCTTGTCTAAGTTTAAGTCATTTTTGTCTTTTAATCTTAACCCTTAATTTAGTTTAATTATTCCTGCGAAATCTCAGCCATTGGTTTAACTTTGAGATTATGATTGTGTGTGATGCACTCTAGATAATCTATTGAGCTCCCACCAATTACAATTGGTCCAAGTCAAGTAATTAGCTTTACAAAAAAAATCAAATTAGTCCCTATTTTCTAACTAATTACACATAAACCTTATTACTAATTACACTAAACTCCCCTAAGCAAGTTGGGTTATTACAAATTGCTCCCGCCGGTCCTGGGCTACCTTTAGCTGCCCCATCAAAGTTGATTTTGATGAATCCATGGTTTGGTGTTATCCACCTCACATAGATTATTTCTTTTTCCCTTATCTCAATATCCCTTCTTTGTGTTTTTCCCTGATTTTCTTCGAGTCACCCTGCAAATATCACACCAAAGATATTGTTTTAGTGATGGAAGAGTTCTCCACTTCAAATATCAATTTATTTGATGTTAACCATATTTCCCAGAGAAAATTTGCACTTAGTACTAGAAAGTCATTAATATAATTTGGAATCCGATCTTTGGCAGATTTGTAGGCCATGTTTATCCATTCTTTTATTTTCATTTCATTGGGGAATTCCAACTCTCCCTCCTCCCCTCGGTAAATGCAAACCAAAGAGCTCTAGCAACGTGGCATTCAAAGAATATATGCAATTGAGTTTTCATGTTAGATATACAGAGATTACATACCTCGTATTCCTTGCTTAATTTGTGACTAAATAAATCACTTGTAGGTAAAGCTTGATTAGCACCTTTCTAAATGAATATACGTACCTTTTGTGGAATCGGCAAGCACCAAATTTTTAATCATACATTACCTGCCTCGCTCAATGGATTCCTAAAATGGATGTTGTTCTATGCTGAAGCTACTGAAAAGTTCCCATTGTTGTTCCTTTCCATAGAAGCCTATCAGACGTGCTTCTCCTGTTAATGTGGATGGTTCTAATTTGCTCCACTACATCCATTGGCCAACGTCTTGTCAGTGTAGAAATATTCCAAGCTTTGCTTCCCTACTCAATGAAGCCTGCAACCATGTCGATATTTGCATTTTGTGGCAGATTGAGTTGCCACCATCTTTAAGCATCCCAAGAATCCATTTATGATATGAGATCTTAATGGATTTTTCATCTGCTATCACCCACGCCAGTCCTTCATTTACCTTGTTTTTAAGTTTCACCACCGTTTTCGGACATGAGAGTCCATCTGGTTTGTTTAGGCCTTCAAAAAAGGCCCATTGCCTAGGTACTCAGCTTTCATCATTTGGGCCCACAAAGAATTATTCCCTGATACCAGTTGACAAACCCTTTTGAGGATGAGTGCTTCATTAAAGGTCTTTGAGCCTACCTCTTTTTGATGCACAAATTTTATTCCAGTTTAATGTGTGTAAAGTGCGGTTTTGTCCATGCTTGTGCCAGAAAAAATATCTTGCCTCCTTGTACAGGTCTTTGAGTATCGAACCCAGAAGCATTAAACATGACATTAAGTGTTACGGTTTGCTAGCCAAGATGGAGCTAATTAGTGTAGCCCTCCCAACCTGGGTTAGGAATTTGCTTTTCCAATTGGCTAATTTTTTGTTAACCCTTGGCATAAGATCAGCACAGTCTTGTTTCTTGGGATTTCCCTTAAATATACGAATTCCCATATACAGTTTAGACTCTCTAGCACCTGGGAGCTCAAATTTTTCAATCAGCTTCCTTTTGAGTGGGCCTTCGAAATCTGGTCTTACAACCAAAGTCAATTTTTCTTTATTGACCCCATGGTCCACCTCTTCATAGAAATTTCCTAGGATATGTTGCACAACCTCACATTCTTTGTCAGTTGTATGCCCCAAAATTAGCAAATCATCGACGTACATTAAGTTGGCCATAATCTACTATTTTGATGACATTTATGCGGTTAACTTGTTGGGCATAGTTAAGGGCTTTTGATAGCACTTGCTGGGTCAAAATGAATATATAGGGCGACAAGGGGTCACCTTATCTAATTCCTCTCTTAGGTGCTACATGACCCGTGGGGGACCCAGTGACCAGGACATTGTAGGATACAGATCTGATACAGAACATAATCATTTGTGTCCAGTAACTACTAAACCCAAAAGTTGAAAGTGTGTTCTATAAAACCCCAATTGACAAAGTCATATGCTTTTGAGAAGTCTATTTTCAGTCCACATAGCCACTGCTTCCCTTTTTTTCTTGTTCCTCATAGTATGAAATATTTCTTGGGCTATAAGTATGTTGTCATGAATAGACATGTTGGAGACAAAGACTGATTGGTTGGGTGCCACTAAGTTAGCCATTAAATGTTCCAACCGATTCACAATAAGCATGGATATGATCTTATATATAAAATTGCATTGGCTTATTGGCTGAAATTCATTTAATTTCATAGGGTTTCCACTTTCACCGCTAAGATAATGTATGGTTAATGGTGCGACAGACGGATCATGTGATGAAAAAATCTCTAACATTCTTGACTACCTCCTAGATTTCCTATCTCTCAGGAATTTTGGTGAGGTATGCATTATCATCAGCCTTGACTTGCTTATGTAGAAGGCCAACTAAAGTAAACTCATTGGTCTGGTTTGTTTCTATATAGCTGCTCTATTCACTGCTCTCAGGAATTTTGGTGAGGTCTGGCATTATCATCTGCATTATCTTCTTTTTCTCTTTGTCCTTCTGTTCCACATTATTTTGATCCTTTATAGAATCGATATAATTATATTTCCGTCGAAATAGTGTGATTAAGTGAAAGAAATTTGTATTATGGTCCCCTTCCTTTATCCATTTAATCCTAGACTTCTAAGTCCAACAGGATTCAAGTTGTAGCAGAGCCGCTATGTATTTGGCTTGAAGGTCTTTCTCTTTCTCTATTAGGCCCCTATCTTCTTTGATTTCAAGGACCTTCTGGACGTCAAAGATTTCTTCTAGGATTCTTTTTGCCTTGAGCTGTATACTCCCAACCACTCTTTTATTCCATAATATGAGGTCTTCTACTAAAGATTTTAACTTTGAGTTAAACGCATAATAGAGAGAGAGCGAGACCCCATATGTGGTTTTCCCTATGATGCTTCAATGATTTTCTTATAGGTATCTTCATCAATCCAAAAGGCAAAAAAAATGAAAAGTTCTTTCCTTTCTTAGTCTAGTCAGTTGTAATTGGACCTCTAACGAGCAATCATCTGACCAAATTCTCGGTTTATGAAACACAATTGCATTAGGGTATCATTCGACACATTCAGTATTTACAAGGCATCGATCCAGTTTTTCCAGGATGCACCCTGCACCCTGTTGACCATTGGTTCAGGTGTATTTTGTGCCCTTATCCTTTAGTTCCACAAAATTATAGTATTGAATCATATCCACAAAGCGACAGGCTTGAGAAGGACTGTCCTGATTTCCTCCATGATTTTCCTCAGAGTTCAGCGTGGCATTGAAGTCACCTACCACCATCCACACTATGTTAATATCATCGACCATTTGCTTTAAGCGCATCCATTGTTCTGCTTGTTTGGCTGAACTAGAATGCATGCACAAGACGTGGTTCTTGGCCTATATGACTATCTAACATATGTACAATCCAAGTATTTGAAAATAAAATTTCTACCCGAACATTATCACTCCAGAGAATCCAGAATCCGCCCGCTTTGTTCACTGCTTCAACAAAATGAAACTGATTAAATCCAAAAGTTCTTATGTTCCTTTTTGAAGCATTTGCACCCACAAATGTTTCAAAAAGTAACATCGGTTGCAGTTGATCTTGATCTACCATATTTTTTAGGTACCTTTTTGTCGCTTAGACAATGCCACGACAATTTTATATTAAGAATGTTATTTTACGCTGTGGTCCCTCTCGAATCACTTGATCTTGGTTCTTCAAAAAAATTCAAAATGAGGGTGCATAGTAGACTGTGTCTCTCTAAACACCTGAGAGAATTTTCTTTTCTTTTTTTTTTTTCTCTAACCAGTGGCATATCCACATTAACCCTTAGATCCACATGGGAGGACTATTGTTGTGCTTGAGGTGGAAGGTCTAGCTCTGGGTTTGTTCAAGTTCAGATGCGGGTTCGCCACTAGTCTGGTGTGGTTTTGAACCAAAATCAAGATATCCAAGTTATTTGAGAAAAACTCCGATAACAGTAAGTTGATATTGAATTTGAACTTCCTTGGTTTGGGACGATTAGAAGGCTTACAGTTAAAATTAAAAATAGTACAACTGCTATTGGACTCTTCTAGCATCTTCCTTTTGGTGGTCCTAGAGGTCCAACGACCCATCACCCTTGCAATGTCACTAAGAGAACAGTTATAGGGATTAAACAGGCCAACGTCTATCAAAACCTTGAGCAGTGAGAAACCTGCATGCGTCCCATCTGTCTTTTCAACTATCAGCTCAGCCCAACGAGTCTCCTCATCCCAACTCGCTCTGGGTTAGAACTCATTGGGTCAGGGTTGTTACTCACAAGGTTCGACTTAGGTCTCCTAGATGTAGATGCTCTGGCATTATCACTATCAAACATGGTTGTTGAGGTATGTTTGGGTGACTGTTTACCAACTTTACCAAGAATCGGGCTCCTTCTTCTACGCCTTGAGGATTTGATATTAGGTGTATATCCTTTCTCTACACTTGTTGGGGCTTCTAAGGATTGGACATTGAAATGTTTAGGGCATGTATTCATATTATGTTCCATTAAACCACACGAGAAGCATAAAGCCGGAAGATTCTCAAACCTGAATTCACTCCATAATTTCTTGCCAACCTCTGCACTGATGAAACAACCTAAATGGAGAGGCTCTTGTAGATTTAGTTTCATCCTGACGCAAGTTGTTTTGCATTCATTCTTGTCGCCTGGGATTTCAGTCTCGATCATTTTGCCAATCGACTCGATGAATCCAATGATGAACTCATTATCTTGGAAGAACCTTGGAAGGTTATGTTGGAATTTTGATTCAAAATTAGAACCATGTTTTGGTCCTTATTTCTTTTGGGCCTTATGGGCCCAATTACAAGATAATGGATTTTTTGTTCTAGACTCTTCTTAAGGACATGTGTCCTCTTTTGGTCCAAGATGTGCCCTGAAAAGACACATGTCTCTTCAAAGGGGTTTGAGGAACTCTATAAATAGAGGTCCTCTCCACTCATTCCACACACCAAAAGCAATTGAGAATTGCCGATTTCTCTTTTTTCTCTCCCCATTTGTGCATTGTGCTTCAATATTCCTTTGAGTTTTCAATAGTCGTTTCTTCCTCAATTGTCGAGAGATACACCATCATTTCTCCTCGAGTCTGGTAGACGGTGCAACCTAGTAATAATGAAAATATGCTCTCATTTAATCAAATAACCTCAGAATCAGCAAAATTCATGATCAAGAGAAAAGAAGGATCCTAAAAAAAAATAGATCTGACAAATTACAGGAAGGTCAAGGATCGTTGAATCCTGGACATCGATCTCCATAACCCTGGCACTAAGGATATAATCCGATAGGGGGCAATATCGGTATCAAGAATAGTGACTACACGTCTTGGTCCACAAATCGATAAGTTTTTATTCTCCATAACCCTAGCACTAAGGATATAATCCGATAGGGGGCAATATCGGTATCAAGAACAGTGACTACACGTCTCGGTCCACAAATCGATAAGTTTTTATTCTCCTATATATTATTACTTTATAAAATTATATTATATATTATTCATTTCTTGACTACGTATCATTAGTATTAATTCAGATATGATTTAATTGAGAATTAGTGCATGTGCCCATTCAATGTAAAGAATTATTTATGAATCACATTCATCTTGTCTTACCTAGGCCATAGGCATGTTAAATATTTTTTACAATAGGTTAGGGAGTTGAACCCAACAACAAAACCTAGTGAAACAAAATTCATCAGCTTCACCTTCAGTTCCTATGCTTCCCAACATTGTTAGCTGTTTACCAAAGACCCATGGCTGATGTTCTATAATGTTGTGTTAATCTTCTAGAGTTGAAGCTAACCATGAATCGTTTAGGTCCCAGCCTCCAAATATTATGTATCTTTATATTCTTCCATATTCTTCTAATCAAGGCTTTTATATATCTGCATGTTGATCCCCATTGAATATGTAACGTACTATCAAATAACCCTATTTCTTTTGAAGTCTAGGTAACTCCTGTGGTGGGATTTGGAAGGTCATGGTGGGTGTAGGAGGGATGTGAAGGTTTGAAATCCCTTCTAACAGGGACTCCATGGATTCTTGGGTGATTTGGTTTGCGGGGAAAAGGGTTTATGGGGTTAAAATCTAATCTTGGAGAGCACGGGTAGGAGAGATGCAAGACAAGCTTGTGAATAAGGTTTAGGTTTAAGATAACGTTGAGATAAGGATGAGAGATAGCAATAAAAGTGGGGGGAGATGTTGTGATTACACCCTAGATCTGGATCTGATAATGATAAAGAAGCAAGAAACAAGTAAATAAAAAACAGAGATCACAAGCACACAAACGATTTACGTGGTTCGGCACGAAGCCTACATCCACAGGCAAAGATTGGAGAATATTTCACTATGAGAGGAAAATATGGAGAGATTACAGAATGAGCTCTCTTGCTCAGAAAACCTCTAATATCAAAGACCCCTTACAAACTCAAACCGGGTCGGGTCATAACCCACCATGAATCGGGTCGGTCGGAACACGGGTCGGTGGGTCGCCCACCGGGTCTGAATTCGAGACACCCACATTACAGGAGAGGTGGAGGGTTAAATAGGAAACGAGTAGATGAAGGCTTAGGGTTAGGCACAACAGAAAAACTAGGAGAATCTAAAGTGAGGAAGACCACATTAGTTCCCTCTATTATCCATGGATCAGAGGGACTTAACGCTCATCTTCGACTAGAACTCCATATCTTACTCTGTCTCTCTCTCTCTCTCTCTCTCTCTCTCTCTCTCTTTCTACCAAGTTCCAAGTCATTTATCGTGCCTCTTGGCTTTTCTTCTAAAGGCAATGATGACCCGCTAATACGATTGATGTATTGGTAGATGTGAATTTTCTCTAAGGATAAGTCACAAATTCAATTTGATTAAGGGAGTTTTTCATATCGTGGTTGGATAAATCTAATGTTGCATTGTTTTATAGGATTGCCTCACCTAGTTGGACATGTCTAGTGTATGTCAAACCAAGGGTATTTGACATTTAACCTAGAGGATTAAAATGATCTCACTCTTTACAGAATGAGTGAAATGCTCATACTTTTACCGTATATTAAGAGAAATATTAGGTATTTTGAAATCTTTTCATGCAACTGATGACAAAAATGTACCACCTATGGCATTAAGATTACTGATCCTGGATAGATTGAGAAGCTGTTTGAGGAACAATATATTAATTTGCTAGGTACCAGTGGTGTGGGATTGCGTGGTTATGAAACTTTTGGTGCTGGAATCCCAAACTTATTGCGTGATTAGTGTGATTCTGAAGTCAATGAGTTGGAGATCAAAGAAAGTATGTTCAACCTTAAAGATGATAAGTGTAATACCCCGTATTTTTGAAAGGGCAAAATTGTAATTTTCCCTTGTAATTTTTAGGTAGGGCCGGACTAGGCCGGGTCGGGTCGTAAGACGAGAGTTGAGGTTGGCATGCCTTGGTAAGTGCAAAATTAAATTTTCATAAATATATATATAGATATAGATATAATTGTGTGTTAGTGTTATGCCTAAATAAATTTTTAAAGTGTGTTAAAGGGATTAGTAACACCCCAA
>JAUPMG010268240.1:0-19647 GCA_031762675.1 Pachysandra terminalis
TATGGCACGTAGGATGTTGGGAATGCCGTAGGAATCAAGACAGGTAGGTACGATGGGTCTTTCGATTAAAATCTTTGTTGAGGCAAATTCACGTTCCTGAATCTCAGATTCGGGAATATAAGGCGGGTCGGGTGATGGAACTCGACTCGAATTGTAGGCTTGGGCATATGAGTGACAAGGTCATGTAGGTAATGCACTCTGCGGGCAAGCTACTTGGATTGAAAAAGGTAGATATGGACTTTTTTGAAGACTGCATCTTTGAAACAAAAAAAAGTGTGTTTCTCGAGAGTCTAAAGGACTCCAAAACCTAACAAATTGGAGTTGATGTGTATTGATGTGTGGGGACCATCCCAAGTAGCTTGTCTTGGTGGTTCTCGTTATGTTGTCACTTTCATTGATGATAGTACTAAAAAATTATGGATTTATTTTCTGAAATAGAAATCACAAGTATTTGATGTGTTTAGAAATTGGAAAAATATGGTTGAGAATGAAACTGTCTTGAAACTGAAATGTCTCAAGTAAGACAATGGTGAAGAGTACTACAATAATGAATTTGAAGACTTGTATGCTCTAAATGGGATCATAAGACTGAAAACGAGCCCTAAGACACTACAACAGAATGGTGCTACTGAACAATGAACATAACCATCATTGAACGTACCAGAAACATGAGGATAGATGCTGGATTGCCTAAATTATTTTGGGAAAATGCAATCAATACCGCAGCGTACTTGATCAACATAAGACATTCAATTGCTTTGGTGTCATGACCCAATTTTAGGGTATCCCTCAAGGGTCACCACTAGAATCTAGCGACACAACTCTCACCCCCTCCATGGGAGGTGACAAAAAAGTGAATAACAAGAGACAAATCTAAATAGTATTTAAATTCTAGATATGTCTTACCAGGATCATTACTAACCATTTATAATACTAAAGCTTTTACCCAAGCCCACCCGTCAACTATCATAGTAAGTAGCATAACTTGAAAAACATTTATCAACAAGCATGAGTGATAAAGCCCGTGAGTAAATCCGCAATAACCAGGTATTTACTTAGAAACACAATCCAGTAAATAATATGGAATACCTTATAGGTGAATTATCCTGATCAAGATTTAATCCAGTACATATGTATTTATATAGTTCATTTCTATGAAGTTCTATTCATACGTGTTTATTATACAACAATAACATTTTATACTACCTTTAACATTCACATAGTATTATAACATTCAAACACACCACAATCAACACACTTTGCACTTCTATCATCCATACTCATTGGGTTTGGTAACATGCATACTGGTCCATTCACATCTACATATTCTACATGATGCATTATGCTCCATGCTCATTCTCAAGAGAGTCAAGTCTCCTTTTTTCACAATTCACAATTCAAGCACAAACACATGACATGCAAGCCACTGATCCTATGGCTACTGGATGTTCACGCTTGATCCCCTCCTGAGACCGCATAAGTCACATAGATGTCAATGCACTATCTATGGAAAAGGCCTCAGTGGATTATGCGTGTACAACACAGTTTTAGGGTTTCTTAACCCATGGGATGCTCTTGTCCCACCGTTATTTTTTACCGTGGGAACGAATCTGGGACACCATATCACGCCCCAGACCCGTAGCATGAATCCCAATGAGGGAATTGCATGGATCTCAAGGTGAGGCCTTTGGGATCTACAACTGGACCGCGGATTGCCACCACAACATAAACAAATAAAAGTAATAATAATACTTTCATTCATAAAGACAGAGTGCAGAAGTAACTACGACATAATTGTCCAAAGTATATCAAATGTAAATAAAACAACGTACGGCCTCAGCTGGGCCTAAAACCAAATCAAATCCACAACTACGTCCACAAGATCCTCAAAGCATAGCAATTACATAAATCAAGTCTGACGCCCTCGGGAGTGAAAAGCAATAAAAGAAAAGCATAGTAAAATAGCAAGGCAAGTCCACAAGCAGCAACATCTCCAACTAAAGCGTTCCCTCTTCTTCCCATCCTACAACATAAAATGTTGCGTGAGCATATGATGCTCAGTAAGTAAACAATGGAATGTTCACCCGTCCTCTCAAGGAAATCAATCACAAGGGTTAGTACCATAATAATCCAATAATAAATCCAATATAATAAAATGAAAGATGAGTAGCTTAATGAGATGATATGAAGGCATTCACATGACCTAAGATGAATGCAATCAGTATCACACGCAAGCAATGATAGATATGCACAATGTAATGAACTAAGATCAACATCTTATGGTAAGTAGACCTTATACAACACTTCCAATGACAATGGCTGATTTAGGACGTATCCAAGGAATTACCGGAATCTCCTCTCCGTTTCGGGCGCTAACCCATGGCATGGAGGTTACCATACAGTACGACTAATTTCCTAGTGTAAAATACTCGAGGGGTTGCGAACCTGCATAGGCGCTCACAAGAAAACTACTCTAGTTTTGGTGGGCCCTTTCACCCCACAAGGTATATAGTCAACCCAGTCCAGAGGCATCGCAGTTGTTTCTCCGTAGATTTCCACCTCCTCGATACACTTACCAATAGACATCAACCTAGTATTTAATGCATTAAGAGGATATCAAGCGAAGGCCTACAACAGAAACTATCCGACTACCCATACACTCGAATAATCTGATTGTACACATTCACCAGCTTCTATCCATTATCACACAACACAACAATCACAGATTACCACATGTCCACAACTACAGGGGATCAACTAAGATGGAATGGTGGTCACAAGAATGTCGGAACACCAAGATTGACGCACCATGGTCATGTCTTGCTTCCGGAAACCAACAACAACAATGGCTGAAGCCCTACACCATCCATCTAAGTCATCCACAATAAATCACTGTTCACTGTGCAAACTACAAGTCGGTCGGTAGATCGGTGGACAGAAGCCTGTTGAAGGGTCAAAATGGTCCAGAAATCAGTCTCTATTGGTGGAGGTGTCGGTGGACCGAACCTCTCTATAAACTTATATAGTCTTCGGTAGAGGCGTCGGTGGACCGATGCCTGCCGAACTGAACGAATTCTGGGTTTTTCTATGAGTCTCGAAATCCAAACTTAGGCTATCGAATGCCTTCAAAACCACATATACCTACTTCTACGCTTCCTAAAATATCAGTAAACATCAAAAGAACATTCAAAAACCATTCTAACAAGATCAAATCATTTAATAAATCGTTTAGATCACACATTCATTAGATTCAAAAACAAGAGTATCGATTTCTATCAAAAAACTATGACCACCCCAATGCAACTTACCTGACTCGATTAGAGTCTCTAAACACTCTCAGGAACGTTCTTCATCGTGAGATTAAAGGTTGCAATGATTAACA
Source organism: Pachysandra terminalis (assembly GCA_031762675.1). Classification (NCBI taxonomy): domain Eukaryota; kingdom Viridiplantae; phylum Streptophyta; class Magnoliopsida; order Buxales; family Buxaceae; genus Pachysandra; species Pachysandra terminalis. The sequence continues at coordinate 3,383 of JAUPMG010268240.1, forward strand.
CTTCCACTAGCTTCGGCTTCAAAGTTTTTTACAAAATCCCCTTCTTCTTCTTCTCCTCTTTTCTCCAGCAACTCTCTAGAACTCAGATCTAGAAATCCAAACAATAGGAAGAGTGAGAACCCTAATTCTCGTTATGCACGTTATGCACGTTCCCTTTGGGTCGTGCGTTCAAAATATAAACACTTGATTGATTTGATTCTATTTAAATCAATACCCCATACTTATCATAATATCAAAATAACCCCAAACAGATAAATAGTAATACACTGTTATCCAATTAGCTTAATAATGTAACATATATATATATATATATAACATTTATATATATATATATATATATATATATATATTTATGTCAAATAAATACAGAAATTACCATTAAATTCAGAAAAACTCAAACCATTAAATATGGGTGTTCTCTTAGTGGATTTAGGTCGTTACACACCACCAAGGACTCTCCCCCGTGTCACATCCCAATCCACCGCTATCAGTAGATAAACAATAAAGTAAATATCATGGCATATTGGACATCTCCTGTCCTCACCCTCATCCTGCCTCTCAGAGCCATTCGGGCATCGCATAGAACTTCCCATTTTGCCTCTTAGGGAAATCATTACTTTCAATTAACCAAGTTCAACTCATTCTAGAGTTCATGTTTGACATGGTCATCCTGATCGTGAAATCAATATGCAGTACAAATGGTTATTCCATTTGGGCTGAATTTAACTAAATGCAGTAAAAGGAAAAGAAGCCATTACAAAACCATCTACAATCATTCAGATCATCATACATCATGGATTCACACTTTCATGCTCAACATGCTTTGGGTACTCACAAGCCCCTTACATGAATATACCATGCCCATACTTGTCCGCAGACATCACAGTTTCTCAATCTATGTTTATTCATAAATAAAATATATAAATACAACCATGCAATTTCAAGGACTTATATCATCTGCCTTAACATCACGATACTATGACTTCTTCCTATCGTCAAGCATAAACATCAAACACATTGACTTTCAATTTATCTCATCACTACTATACACCTCAATACTAGTGATCCAGAATAGCTAAGGTCATTACTTACCTTACTTTCCACTACCATACCTTAAGTTTATTCATAAGCATGCACACGCCTTCATCTTTTACCATACACCACATATATCCACTACCATACCTTAAGTTTATTCATAAGCATGCACACGCCTTCATCTTTTACCATACACCACATATATCTATGCAATATTCAAATCTGTACTTATGTGTTACTTGTGTCATTACAAGTGTTATGCACCTACTTACTTATGTGTGCGAATCATTTCACTAATGGGTTAGACCTCGACCTTATGTCTTATCACTACTCTTTTACTTGTTCAGAAGTTATTTATAAATTTTCTCATTAATTTGATTTTCCTCATTACATAGGTTTAAGGCTTTACCTTCTAAGTCAATTGATACCTTAAAGTATTACTAGGGTACTTACATGCACAAAGTCCCCCATTCTATTCTGCAAGTCCAGGTAGGTCTCTATGAACCCCATACCCCACTAACTAACCTTACACTAGTCTCTATGAATCTATACTATTCCCAGGGTTCAGTATAAACCCCAGGCTAACTCACATATTCCCCACCGTGTTAAGTGGTCCTATGAACATGGTGGTGGCACTCAACTAGTAGCCACTCACACCCAAACTCCAAATAACTATATTACACATCCCCTAGTCTTCACTTACAAAGCACATAGTCTAAATCTCATGGTAGGTCTGGTTTGTGGATAGGTCTCCCCTTGTCTCCCAAACACTCACCAAACACACCACTCTTTGGTGGACTCATCAGTGGATATAGTCCACCTTAGTCCCCCAAAGTTCTCCTAAAAAATCCCTTAACCCCACCATGTCGGTGAGTCCTCGGTGGGTCCGTCGGTGGGTCATCGGTACCACCGAGGAATCCCCCAATAGTGACCACTCTGATAAACCCTATCGGTGGGTCCCGTTAGTGGTACCCACGGAACACGCGAATTTCTGGTTTTTTCCTAATTTTTGCCCAAATCAAACCCTATCAAACCAGACCCAATATTGATCATTCAAAACTCCCAAATAGGTTCTAAATCACTCTAATAACATTCTAAAACATTTTAAAACACATTCTCAGCAATCCATAGATCAATCCACACACACACTTGTCCCAAATTTAATTTTCAAACCCTAGGTTAGGTTTTTATCCTAAATTTCTAGTTTACACATTCAAGCTTCACATTGGCACATGATTATCATTAATTATCATCATACTAGCATGCTAATTAGTTCTACATAAACTGGTATTTGGGTTTCTTCCTAAATAATCAAGGAATTGAAAATTCGCTCACCTCATGCTTGTCGTAGCCGCTGCTCCTCGTGCTCAACCATCCTATGTCACATCTCCTTTCGACTTCCAAGCGTCAAGCATTCTTCCTTGCCTTTAATGATGAAAATCCTCCATCAAAGCTCTAGGGTTTCCCCTCTCCTCTCTCTCTCTCTCTCTCTCTCTCTCTCTCACTCAAATTCTCAAAACAAAAGGGTTATGTGACAAAGGGGCCTATTTATAGGCACAAGGTAAGTTAAGGACCTAATTGGCTCTGCCAAAATTGGTTATCACTTAATTGTGGATTTTAACAAATTCTCAAAGTGTTACAACTTAATTTTAAGTTTGGACCTTACACTTGCAATGTTCTACACTCTCCTAGGGAAATTCACTGGTTTAACCTTGTTCATTAATTAAATGACTAAATTACCCGTATTCTAGATTTTTGAAATTCTGGGTCGTTACATTTGGAGAAGAAGCCTGGAATGAAAAAGAGGCAAACCAAACATACTTGAGAGTATTTGGTTGTACTTCTATAATAGCCCAAAATACAATAATACGGTTAATATGTAATTATTAAAAAATATAAGGGTTAATTTAAAATTTTAATAATTAGCTACAAGTTTGATTTTGATTGTTTGTGATTGGTGGGTTGCACGGTAAGAAACTAAGTGCATCACACACAATCATAACTCTTTAAGTTGTACTGTGTGGCTAGGATTATGTAGAAACCTTTAATCTAATTTAATGGTTGAGATTCAATAGGATTTAATATTAGTTCTAATCTAGTCAGGATTCAATAATTAAAAGGATAAAGATAATGATTAGTTCATATAGAACTAGGACACTTTAATATATAGGTTAGAATTAAACTAATCTAATCTAATGGCTAGGATTAATTGGAGAATTAGAACTAATCCTAAACCAATAAAGTTAGAAAATAACTAATGCGTAATCTATTACAACTAGGACACTTAAATTAAAGGCTAGGATTTCGTAGGAACTAATCAACTTAATCTAAGGGTAGAGATTTAATTAGGCTAAATTACAATTACCTCCCTTGAGGTATGCATAAATTTCAATGACCTCCCTTGACCTTTGAAAAATAATAGTTTACCCATTTGTAAAAGACTTCCATCAAGAAAATCAATAGAATTTAATGTCAGACTAAAATGCCCAACTTAGATTTAGTGATTTAATTACAAAAAACAAATTTACTAAATACCTCTGAGCATTTCGATTGAAACAAAGCCTAACGAACCAGCGTAACAGTAAAAACCCTTCACTTTCTTTGTGAGCTAAAGCCAATGAAATCATGTTGGACGAGTGCCATTCTACCAAAATCAAGAATAGAAACTAAGGTTTTTCCTCCTTCATCTTTCAATCCGATGATGGTGTTACAGGTTTGCAACAGCCATTCTTGACAGCAACACCACGTCGAAGCCTAGTTTAACTATTTGCAATAGTCCTAAGTTCTTAATTCCTAATCAAAACATGCCGAAGTTAAAAAATCATGAACTTCTTTTTGTATCAAGATCATTTCGCCTCAAAGCAACGGTTTAGTAGAAACTGGCAGGATAAGAATCAAAAAAATTAAAACTCTCCATCAAGGTAATAGTGATACGTGTGTTACGTGGATGAAGTGCATGGGCATCAAAACATGCATGTAGATGCCATGCAACAGCTACATAGAGAAGTGAAGGTCATGGCCGAAACAAGCAAGGAGTTATAATTGCTATTTGCACGTGGCAATCATCCATGAATGACCGAAGAAGTTACTGAATTCAATGAAGAACATGCAGTACATGGGTAGTTACACAGTTATCGTTAGTGGAGGGGTTTACTTGTAATTATCCTAGAGTCATGGGTTAGTCTTTATTGCTTTGTAGACATTATCCTTAGTCATGGGTAATGGGTAGTTTTTTTCTACAAATTTCCTTTATGTATTTTATTTCATTTCTTTGCATTACAAGTTTTATCAAATATCTTTAATCACAAATTGATCTTAGGATCTTAGAGGGATTGCTATCCTTGAATTTAGCTAACTTTGTGTCACAATTGGGAAGAAGTTGCGTATTCAAAAATCATGTTACAAATTTGGTATCAAAGCTGGCGATCCTGGCATAGCGGAAGGTACGAGAATGGCCAACTTAAGTGAAACTGTTGGGCACTTGAAGGAGACTTCGGAAAGTCATGTAAGGCTTCTAAAGAACCTCAAGACAAATCACTAGCACAATGGGAGTTGTTATAAGAAGTGCTGAAGAAATTGGATTCTATATCCCAAAATAAAGGGATAATTCAATTGAAAGGTCGATCAACAGAAGAAACAACAATCAAATTCAAAATCGTGAGCAAATGAAGGGAATTGAAAATAGAGCTACTTGTTTGGATTTTCCCTGGTTCAATGGAGATGAAACATCTGCATGGATTTATTGGGCGGAACAATACTTCTTTCTTCATCAAATTCCTTAACATCAGAAATTGGTGATTGCTTCCTTTCATCTTTAAGGAAAAGCTTTGCACTGGTTCGCTGGATGGAGAAGTCGGGTGAGGTCACCATGTGGGAACAATTCACCCAAGCAATGGAGGTTCGGTTCGGTCCGGTCCAACCGAATTTGAGGATCCTACAGCCACCCTGACAATGTTGCATCAGACTTCTTTGGTAGAGGACTACCAAAGTAGGTTTGAAACTTTAGCTAATTGTACTGACGAGGTGAATGATTCGGCCATGATAAGTTGTTTCATTGCAAGATTGAAAGAAGAAGTCAAATTCATGGTTCAAATACGAAAGCCGGCCACCTTATCTATGGCTATTGGGCTTGCCCGGCTGCAAGAGTAGAGGGTTATATCAAAAAGAAAACAAGCTCGACCTGAGGTGCCTTAAAGCTCCTATCCAAACACTACGGGATCTTAAAAATATTTTACTATGCCTGTGAAGAAGGTCAATCCAACAGAGATGAAGGAAATAAGAGAGAAAGGCTTATGCTACTATTGTGATGAAAAGTTCTCAACAGGTCACAGATGCAAAACCCGAAGGCTTTATCAGATTGACAGATCTTTTGATGATGGAGACGACAATGAAGAAGATGAGAGGGAGGAACTTGTGGTGACCGAAAGAGACGTGGAACACACAGAACTTGAAAATTCTCCCGAAATATCACTCCATGCAATGACAGGTGTTGCAGCTCCCTAAACCATGAAACTGAAGAGGACGATTGGAAAAACAAACTGTATTGGCTTATAGATTAGGGCAGCACCCATAATTTTTTAAATCCTATTATTGATCACAAGGTAGGATTAAAAATTGATACAGATAAATAGGTGGAATTAATGGTGGCCATAGGAGAGAGAATCAATGGAGAAGGAAAATCCAGAAACATGGTTTAATCGCTCAAAGAAATATTTTTGATTTTACGTACTTTCTATTGGTGGGTGTGATGCAGTATTTGAAGCCCATTGGCTACAAACTCTTGGACCAATCACATGGGATTTCTCTAATCTAACAATGCAATTACTTCAATGGGAACTCTTTTCAGTTACAAGGGGAATCGTCCAAGGATACAGATAATGGGGGACCCACATGCTAAAAGGTGGAGCAAATCCAGGAATCAGAGAGTCACGTTGCAGTTATTCAGCATAACAGAAACTCTTCCACCCCCCAAAAGTGAGTCACAAATTCAACAAATACTGAACAAATTTGAAAATATTTTTAAGGATCCATGTGGACTTCCACCCACCCATACCTGCGATCACAGAATTCCTCTAATTGAAGGAGCAAGGCCAGTGAGTGTCCAGCCTTATCGGTATTCGGACTTTCAAAAATCAGAAATTGAAAGAATCGTATGTGAGATGCTGCAAAAAGGAATTATTCTGCCTAGTCAAAGTCCTTACTCCTCTCCAGTTTTATTGGTCAAGAAGCATGATGGACGATGGAGAATGTGCGTTGACTACCGGGCACTCTCAACAAGAAGACAGTTAAAGACACATTCCCTATCCTTGTTGTAGATGAATTATCATGGGTCGATAATCTTTTAAAAATTGGATCTGCGATCTGGTTATCACTAAATACGAGTCAACCCGGAACATGTACCAAAGACAGCATTCCGCACACACAACGGTCACTATGAATTTCTCGTGATCCCATTCGGCCTCACGAATGCTCCATCGACTTTCCAAAGTCTCATGAACGAGGTATTTAGACTGTATTTGCACCAATTTATTCTCGTATTTTTTGACAACATTTTGGTGTAAATCAAGTCGGTCAATGATCTTATGGTCCATCTGCAAACTACTATGGAGGCTTCGCAAAAGAATAAATTATTTGCCAAGTTGGAAAAGTGCAGATTCGGTTGTGAGCAACTCGAATATTTGGGGCATGTGGTATCCAAAGAAGGAGTAGCAGCAGATCATAGAAATATTTCCTGCATGATGACGTGGCCGGAACCAACCACAATCAAAGGCTTGCCTAGGTTTCTTGGATTGACAGGATATTACTGAAAATTCATAGAGAATTATGGGGAAGTCACGGGGCTAACTTCAATGTTAAAAAAGAATTCTTTTGAGTGGACCCAAAAAAGTAGAGAAGCATTCAAAAATCTCAAAAGAGCAGTAACGTCCCCACCTGTCTTGACACTCCCTAATTTCTCTCAAGTGTTTCTTATTAAGTGTGGCGTATCCGAGACGAGGATCAAAGCAGTCCTAATTCAACAGGGAAGACCTCTTTGTCACGACGCAAACCAGAATTCTCATTTGAGGTTCGGAATTTGGATTCGCAACCTTCACCCCATACAAAAACTTGGGAGTGGCATGCGATATCTAGCCAAAAAGCTAAATATAAAACGGATATTAAATAAGATGTAATTTATGAGAAATTAAAATTCTTAGTTAATATCCGATATAGTCACTCATTTTACAAGCAACGGAAAATTTACTAGTCTAGTATTTTCAAATCAATTCCTAATAATTATTTAGTTAAAATACCTAAATTAAATCCAAAATAAGATTACATCTATAGCAATTAGATTATCAGAGACGCAAATATATGTATATATATATATATATATATATTTGAATTTCATACAAAGGAGAAATACTAAGGTGAAACATACATTCAAATCCAAATAGTAAATAACTGAAAGAATGTAAATATATAATACAAGTCCGACATCAACTTAATGTCTCGATAAAACATTTATACAATTGGAAAATCAAAGAGAAACATTACTAGACTAAGACAATACATCAAATAAGTAAGATCAGCTGCTATATCTTCATCCGGTCTTCATTTCAATCTTCAACTAATATACCTGAAATACGGTTGCTATAAAGCATGAGCTACACTAGCCAGTAAAGTGAAACCATTTCTTAATAAACCTAGTTCCCACGACAAGAATATAAATTACATGAAATGAGATGCATGAGGTCAATTCATAATTTAATACATGAGATGCAACTATTATATGAAATCCTACATGATGTGCACTTAACACGTAAAACCACCACATGTGATTAATTCAAGTATTCTAATATGAATGTTGTTTACATGGAGTCCACATAAATTAATCATGCACATGATTCGGCTATTGGGTATCACCAATGTGAACTTCCCTCACCTATCATCTTTCCTCATGTCTTTTGGGATTTATACCTAAAATGCATCCCGCACCATGGGAGATAACCATCTGTCTATGTATGTTCCACACTTGATCGAGTCGTATTACTCAGGGAGGTATCACCAATGTGAACTTCCATCCCCCCAATACATGGTAGGAGTAAGCAGACTATTCTATGAACCGGATCATAGTTTCATAGTGTTTCAACCGAGAGGACACAAGCGCCACGCTATTTTGGATCAGTGAGGATGCTTAGATCCCAAGGTATCACCAATGTGAACTTTCTCTGTGAATCATACCTAGCAGAATTCTCTGATATCTTAGATATTGGGCATTACTAATGTGAACTTCCCTCACCTATCAATTCTCATGACAAAAGTCCTCTCGACAATGATTGAGTCTATTGGGGTAGCAAGCCTCTCAACTCGACCTTGCCAATCTCCTCACTTATTATGATTTCCAAATCATAATACTCTCATGTAATAATCTAAAATCCCCAAACTATGGACTCAGGAACAGGGAAATGCTCGTAGACCAAATCTGTGGTCAAGAGCTAATGTGCATGTGAATGAGTGCACATTAGCTAAACATTCAATCTTTGTGTATAAGGCATAATAACAACTAACAAACAAGGTAGATCTTTCAATTTACAATCTACATGAATTAAAACTAACACGAATAGTGAAATCACAAAAAAGGGAAGTCACGCAAAATAATCTATGTATTCATATGGGATGCCTTAGCTGCATTAACAGGTATGTGTATAGTATTTGTCTCAATTCATCCTTCAAATTTATCAACACCAATAATCAATGGGGAGGCAGGTATAACAATTATCGCCCTGAACTTCTAGTACATCAAACTTGATAAGATCTCATAATATCGAATTACGTGCAAGATACATGATGCTTAACTAACAAGCACACGCCATACACATTCCATGTGTTATCATAGCCAATTCCATTCAAACCAATTACAATATGTGAATCACACTAACAGTTGTATTAGAGTGCACTCTTATGCATTCCAATCTCAATTCATGCTATATGTGTTAACTAACAAACACTAAAACATAAGGTCAAGTAAACAGGTTCGACGAGGTCTTCGACGCACCTAACCCTGCCTCAACGACCTCTTCGGCGAACCTCTCTGAGATTGGGCAACAAAACCAGGGGGTTCAGTCTCGGCAATCCCTTCGGCGCACACTTTGGCGCACCGAAGTCTACTCGGTGCACCGAAACCTATTCGGCGGGTTGTTCATGCTCAGTGGCCATCTCAGCGGGGTATTCAAGCTCGGCGAGCTCTTTAGCTGACGTTCATACTCGGCGACCTTTCGGCCTGCCGAGATGTTTTCCCTTAGCCAGAATTCATGTTCGGCGAGCCGTTCGGCGAGCCTAAGAGTCCGCCAAACGTTGCGAACAGGCTAAAATAAAGGGGTTTCTCTCAATTTCTAACATACAAACAAGGGGGAAAACACACATATCCATATATGAATCAAAATCTAACAATAACTAACCCTAAAACATAATATTAAACTAACATTTTGAATCAAAATATCTCCAAACCATATTCAACTTCCATTAAACCAAAGAATCTAAATTTATGTATTCATAATCACAATTTCAACATCAAACCACCCTAATACATAATACTAAACTAAGATCTAAAATAAAGCCATCCAAATTAGTCTTAGGCATTCCAAACCTACAAGAACTAGAAATTTAATGAGAATATGAATATAAATCAATCTTAATGATGAATTTATCTATTTACCTTGCAAGAATGCAAGAAAAACCAAAGAAGCCCTAGCAAAGTAAGCTAATCCCTCTTCTCCTTCCTTCTTCTCCAAGCCTTCCAAGCCAAACTCAAAATCTAAAATAAAAAACCGTAAGAAAATATGAGATTCTCTCTTTCTCTCCAACCAAACTATAACGCCCCGAAAATTTCGTAAATCTATAAAGGATATTTTAGTCATTGGTCTGGTAGGCGAGGTTGGACCAGTGATTTTGACCCAGAGAAGGGTAGAACATGGTGTGAGTAAATCCTGAACTTAGAATTAGGTTGTAATACCTTGAGACTTGGGTTAGATCACCGATTAAGTGAAAACCCAGGGTGTGCAGATCAAACAGGACCTTAGCTGGAGTTGAGGAGTATAAATACTCCTTATAACTCATAAACCCTATTTTCTTTGGTTGAGATTGAGAAAGGGAGAAACCCTAAGGGTTTAAGCGGGTTTTCACCATCAAGGTAATGCAAGGGAGAAGCTTGGAGCATCGGCAACAGAAGGGGATGCGACAACAATGATGGAGTGCATGGAAATGGTGGCATCAACGAATCCAATTCGAGCATTCTCACAATTTATTGGGTATTTGGGAAAAAACCCAAATACCAGTTCATATAGAACCTTTCAACATGTTAAATGTGATAATGGTTAGTAATAATCATGCATTGTTATAGCATAATCATAGGAATCTGAGATTTAGGTTAAAAATCCTAAATTATGGTTCATAAAAGTAACCTAGCATATTTGCGCATTGAATTCTTGTATAGATGATTTTAAATGCTTAATGAATGTGTTTGAACTTAGCTTGAAGTGTTGGTGTGATGTGGAGTTGCATTAGAGGAATTCGGAGAAGGCAGAAAACCCATAATAGCATCTGTCGGTGGGTGGTCGGTCCACCGACAGTACTCACCGACAGGTTTTATAGGTTTCCGTCGGCGGGTCCATCGGTCCACCGACGAATATTAGGTGGAGGGTGGTCTCTGTCGGTGAGTTGGTCGGTGGCACCGATGGCACTCACCGACCAAGTATGTTGTGGCTTTCGGTGTCGGTGAGTTGGTTGATTGCACCGATGGACCCACCGACGGGTGTCGACGAGTTGGTCGGTGGCACCGACAGTACCCACCGACCAGGTAATTTGTGGCCTTCAGGGCCCAGTTTCCTCAGCACTGGTCCTCAGGACAACTTGGCTTTTAGACAATATCTTATTTAGCTGAATAAATTTGTGGCCTTCAGGGCCCAGTATTTAAGTAAATGTCCTCGTATTTTTTATTCTCCATTTACTTAAGATATTACATGTAAATAAGCAAACACCCCCCATTTAAGTACAATACAAATACTCCCAAACCCAATTTCTGATTGTATAAAAAGTCAACTCTTGGGTTTTAGTACAAATTCTGGTTTTAAGGACGTTTGGTAAAAACACCAATTTTTAGTTGGGGCACTTTTAACTAAATTTTGGGGCCCCTAATAATTTGTAAAATATAGTTACATCATATTAAGACTAGATGTCAAAAGTCCAGTAAGAAAATTATTATATCCTGGACTCTAAAAATGTTTTGGTGCAAAGCCAACGTTTTCCAGACTTAGTCAAATTTCCAGTCTGCCACCGTTTGAACCTTGCCTCTCGGACCATTAATCACTTATGCTCCGAATGTGTGTTAATTGTTGATAATGACTAAGTGATACATGTGTATAGTTGTTATGAGTTTGGGATTGACTACCTATTAGTGGATGCTACCAGTATGACCTTAGGACTGCCTGGCAAGGCAGGGGAACACTTGTATTAGCCTGGGGTTTACATGAGACCCCGGGGATGATATGGATTGTTGTGACTAGTGTACAGGTGATTGATGTGGTAGGTGGTTCTTAGAAACCTACCACGACCTAGACCTTGAATTGTAGAATGGTATGTGAAACTAGGTGCACATAGGTACCCTAGTAACACCTAAGATGTTAATTGACTATGGCATAAGCCTCAACCCTATGAAATGAGCTAAATTGAATTAATGAGTTGCATGTTATAAACATAATATATAACTTCAAATAAAGTGATGAGACATTGATTGAGGTGAGGCTAAACCTACTTTGTATGTAAATAATTCATACACGTAAGTGATAAGGTACACGAGGTACTTGACTGAATGATGTTGATGTAATTGGCGAATGATCGCTCATCCTCAAGTAATAAAGGGTGTAAACTGTACATAGAGAATGTATGATTGTGTATGGTATGCATGTACTTAACTTATGGGAGTGTGAAGTAATGTCAGTGATGACCTTAAGTGTTCTGCAGTACTTGAATCATTATGTATGATATCTACTGTAATGAGATGAAATGGGTATGATTCTGCATGATGCTTATGTTAGCTAATAAGCATAAGGCATAGTAATGCGGTGATAAGGCTAATGATGTAAGTCCTTGAAGGCGCATGATTTTGTTTATTTATTTTATTTAAATGAGCATGAGATATGGTAATAAGTAAGGGTGTTGCTATTATTCTTTTCTAGTGCTAGTATGTGTAACATGATCAGAATGAATGATGTTTATTCAGCTGTGATTATTTATATGCATATCATGTAGTTGATTATTAATCTCATGCATCTAATGTCCATGCATGCAGATTTAGTCCTTGTGAGGACTTGGACCATAGACTACACCTTTGCTCCTTTGAGAAGGACGGGAAGGAAAATGTGAGGATACTTGGGCTCTAAGAATGAGACCCAAATGAGAGTTAAGACTGTAGTTCCATGGGGGACTATATATATTATAAATCCAAGATGATTTAAGGGTGAGGGATTATCTACTCCAAGAGCCCATGGATACCTATATATATCGTATTATATATATATATATAGAGGGTAAATTCGATTGATAGTTGTGAGTGGGTATTGTGCTACGGAGGGAGGTTCACGAAGTTGATGCCCTTGACTATCCTGTTGAGATGGTGTGTCCCCGATAAAAATAAAAGTGGGGCATCCCTTAAAACTGTGTTGTACACACAGAATCGGTGAGGTGTCCTTAGCCTGAAAGGGGCCGTGTATCTGAGGATAGATACATGATGATACAGTCCGGATCAGGCGTGGGCATATATCACATCACAATATCAACGACATGCATTTGCATTCGTGTGATTGCTTAGACCGTTTGTTGGGTCATTATAGAACTGTTCATGTCATTGCATACAAATGAACAAACCACTGCATCTCTTCATGGCATGGCATGCATCCCTGGACATATGATGACCATACTATGCTGATTCTACTGTTATAATTTAATCGAATGATTGACAGTAAATGTTATAGATTGTGATTGTTAAATGTAATGTGGAATGTGGAATATGGTAAGTCATGGACTAGTAAATGTTGAATAGTAGGTTATGTGGATGTATGTGTGAACAAATGGTGAATAGGACTAAACAACCTAATTAACCGATGTTTAGGATCGAAGTGAAAACTTCCCCTACATCACTTAATGAGTGGGACTATTAGTGTGTCCTTTAGGTCTTAGAATCTGAATCACGTAGAAGTGGTTGTAAGACTGAATGGTGATTAAGGCAGAGACTAATCCGATAAGGATTAGGACTATTTAGAGTATTAGTATGGAACGTTAATTGCTTTATGAATAAGACTTCATAGCAGATAACTACAAGATTATGTTAGTAAAGTAAGTATATTCAATAGGCAAAATTATACATGTGAGAAAATGTATTGATTAACTACAAGCCATCACTCATAATAAAATTATGAATTGAATTGTATGAATACATGTAATGAACTATCATCATAATCTTAAGCTGATTCACGATAGTTAAGAACATAATGACATAGTGGTAAAGAACTATTATGTATTATCATAATCCACCTATATGGTATTCCATATTTATTTACTGGATTGTGTTTCTGAGTAAATACCCGGTTATTGTGGGTTTACTTGCGGCCTTATAGCTTACCCTTTTGTGGAAAATATTTTCAGGTTCCGCTGCGTTTTCTGCTAGACTCTGAGGGTGGATCGGGAGAGGAGATTCCCATACACACATATGATTTGCAATAGTCAGGGTAATCACTTAATTTAATGATTTGGTTTACTTTGAATTTGGTTACTTACTTGTTTACCACCTCCTGGTGAGGGGTGAGAGTCATGCCTGAAATTCTGGGGCGGTGATCATGTACACATGAGATCCACTCTAGAATTTAGTGTCGAGACACAAACCCTAAGCACATGTCTAAATCTAAGCCCTCCATTTCACACAAATCAATCTCAACCCTTTTTTTCTCTCATCTAATCCTAGCCATTCAATTATACCCACTTTCATCCTAACCATCCAAATCTAACCGCCCCAACCACTCAAATCTACACCACACACTCTCACACACTCTAATCCTCACCTTACACCTCACACCCACTAAAGACAAATAACTTTCTAGCTTAAATCTCAGCCACACAATCCTACAACTAAATCCTAGCCTTACACCTCATCAAGGAACAAAAATTACAACTTTGCCACTCTCTTAAATACAATAAGTATTGGACTACTATGCATAGTAGCAATACCCAAAAATCACATCAAGCTTGATCGCATGGTCGGATTGTAATAACCCAAGTGAATTAAGGGAGTTTAGTGTTATTAGTAATAAGTTTAATGTGTAATTAGTTAGAAATTGAGGACTAATTTAAAACTTTTATTAATAGCTAATTAATTGACTTTGACCAATTGTGATTGGTGGAAGCACAATAGATTACCTACTGTGCATCACACACAATCATAACCTCGAAGTTAATCGAATGGCTAGGATTTCGTAGGAACAATTAAACATAATCAATGGTTATAATTTAAAAGACAATAAATCATAAGAATTAGACAAGTCCTAGTCTAAATAAAACAAGATTTAGATAAAGTTTGTGTTGTACTAGGATTGCTAGTATTTTTAAAATCAATGGTGTAAACATAATCAATGGTTATTATTTAAAAGACAATAATACATAAAAATTAGACAAGTCGTAGTCTAAATAAAATAGGATTTAGATAAAGTTTGTGTTGTAATAGGATTGCTAGTATTTTTAAAATCAATGGTGTAGATTAATTAATCTAAAATCAAGAGTTGGGATTAGAGACAAATCCTAAACTAATTCTAACTCATAAAAACTATCTAAGAGCTTGGTTTGGTCATTCAAACCATTAATCTGAAATTCTGAGTTGGAGAATTGGAGCTAAGGAAGAAGAAGACTGTTCAAAGCTTGAACTAGGTTAAGGAAGAATAAGAATTCGTGCAAACGACCAAGGTAAGTAACTTCAATTTCGTGTATGATCTTGATTTGAATTAAGTGATATGCCATATTCAAAGAATATGACATGCTTCATTGAATTCAACTCATGTAAACACATGTTCTTCATAAGAAACTTGATCTTTCTATTTAAATTCTTCCAAGTATGAGACTTTGATTAATTGATTAATATTTTTACTGGGTTATGTTCGGAACTTAAAATAAATATGAGTTTAAATTTAGTAAAAATGCTAAATCCTAATTAAAATTACAAAAATATTTGAAAATGAACTGGGCTTAACCGGCAACCTGCCGGCGTGCCGGCGTGCCGGCTAGGCCGCCGGTTGAACCCAGTAGGCCCAGCAGCCCTACCGGCATGCCGGTAGCCTGCCAGGACCCTGCCGGTTCCCACTAAAGTAACTTGGAGCTTACTGTTTAGCCTACCGGAAGGCTACCGGCGTGCCGGTTAGCCCGCCGGTGGCCCTTTATTCTGTCAATGTTGATTTGACCCCCTGATTATCCTGCCGGATGGCTAGCCGGTGTGCCGATTATCCCGCCGGTGGCTACCAGGTTTAATTATTGAGATTTTGGACCCACTGCCTAGCCTGTCAGATGACCAGCCGGGGTGCCGGTCAAGCAGCAAGCCTGTGACCTTTTGTTTAAGCCCCTGGTTAGGCTACCGGATGGCCAACCGGCGTGCCGATTAGCCCGTCGGTCAACCCAGACCAGCTTATATTGTTTGTTATGATTGATTATATTTATTTTTAATTATTAGATTTGCTTTTATTAGATAGATTCATGGTTAATTATGATTATTTATCTATGTGTATCATCTTGGAGTTGATTGATTTATGATTATTATGATTGATCATGTACATGTTATTATCTTGATCTGAATTGTTATTATCATGAATAATTTTGTTCAATGGCATCATAATCTATGCTTAGAGTTAAGGCACAACTGCACACATATATAATTGATTAGCTAATGTGCACTATAAAGCCATTCTGGGTTGATGATCATATTCTGGTCATAACTTGACTTACCATCAGACTTCACTTATGATGGAGTATCTGATCTAATTGAGTGACTCATGATCTGGAAATCATGATTGGGTGAGGAAGTCCCGGATGGAATGATATTATTGGTTGAGGGATTTGCTACCCTAATATACCCATTGCTTGTATCATCAAGATAGCGTATTTTTATATACGTAACTGATGCCGAGTGAAATTCTGTTGGCATTCGCCTTATGTAGTGC
>JAUPMG010268250.1:0-19647 GCA_031762675.1 Pachysandra terminalis
AGATTGTACCTGACCACTCATACTCAATATCATGCGCTCTAATGCAGCCATTCTCGCATCTGATGCATCCATTTTAGTATATGTCTGGGACTGGGTAGCAGATAGGCGAGCAATCACATCATCCCTCTGAGCGAGCTTATTAGTTAACTCCTCTAAACCCGCTCTCAAGGTAGAGACCTCCGCCTCTCGACTCATGCTGCCATGTCTCCCGGAGGACTCCGGCTACAATCGGGATGGGGTAGGTCCCATCCCCATCCCGCGGACCCGCCCAGGATGCTCGGGTCCCATGACCCAAGAGAATACGTCATCACGGGTCGTGGTATCCTGTGAGCCCTCTGGAAACTGCTCTCTCAATTCTCGCATTTGTCTCTGCATTCAAAAGAGAATATCTCTAATAATTTGTTGGGCAAAGAAATGAGAATATGTCGGATTATCCGTTCTTTATCCCCTTTTTTCTTTCACGTTACCACCATTAACAGTACTTTAAGCCTATACATTAACATGTGATTGTTAAATATCCACAATATCCGTCGAAAAGAAATGAGCAGTCCAGTACCATTATCATTAAGCTGAGTATAATTTGTGAAGCAACGATTAAGCTAAGGAAACACTATGTGACTTAATTCCATGCAACCACATCAATTTTACAGATGTGTTTTGAACAACTATTCTCCAATCATAATCTTCCATCATACAAATCCTAGTATTATGGAAAAGAGCTCCAGGAACTTGCTTAGGAACCTTTAATGAGGTACACACCTTTTATGGCAAAGTGAAAGTTAAGATTGAGGCAGGAGGCATTTTAGGCAAATGCAGCACTAAAGTCCAGCCAATCTAGCATTTTAAATACTTAAATCTCACTATATATTATAACCTAAAGGACTTATTACCCAGTTATAAGTATTTCTAAAATTGAGAAAAAGGTGATAAAAATGTTGCTAGGGAGTTGGATTGAAGAAGGGTTCTCATAAGAGACCGTGGCATCGCAAAGCCACTGCTAAGCCGCGGCGGATAAGGTCTGTTGGTTGCGGGTGTGGGGCTGCTTACGACAGCTGGTGATGGCCACTTGGCTATTGCTAATCGGCGCGGCGTTGGCTCTGCGGTATTTGTAGCGGTCGATCGTTTCGGTGATCGAAAGTATCCCAATGATACTCACTAACATGATTCGTTTTGGATTTGTGGGATTTGGTAATGATCGAATAAAATAATATTTGAAATTCAAATGTTGAATTTTGAAACAAACTTTGACCGGGGTAAATTTCGTTTTGAAAATTTGAAATTTGAAATTGAAATTGAAATTTTTTTCAAAATTATTTTTCATTTACCTTTTAGGAGATTTCAAAAATATTCAATTATTTAAAGTAAACAGTTTAAATTATTATGAGATAATGATTATTTTAAATACTAGAATTAGAAATTATATGTTTTCGAATAATTCAATTTTAATTTTATGAGATAATATTAATAGATGTGGAATTATAATAATTCATAATTAATCGAATTCTATTTTAAATATTATGAGATAATTTTAATAGAAATAGAATTTAATTAATTTGAATTAATATTATAATAAGGTTAGAATACACTAATATTCCTTATTAGATAAGGATAGATTATTAGTTTCCTAATTAGATTAGGAAGTGTCGTTATTCTTAGTGATCCAATTAGATTTCCATGATAGGATTAATCATGTTGCAATTCTGAATATGTTATCTATGGGATGATCATGGACTTAAAACTGGAAGAGCAATGTGATTGGTTTCTTTAATTATTGGTTTTGTTTTGGGAGTTGGATGGTTTAATCCAACGTGTTTGTAATATTAATTAAGTGAGGAGAGTGTTTTTATTTTCTTAGGGCTTGCATGCCCTGTTTCTTTCTTTCGTTGTATTTTTTGCTTCTATGAAGGTGAAGTCAACGGGGACAAGAAGAGGAGAGCGGAGCAATGAAGGCCGAGGAAATACCAACACACCAAGGAGAAGAAGATCCATGAGATGAATCGTCTTCAACATTTAATTAATTACATCATACACCCTAATTAGACCTGGATTCGGCTATGTGGCTCGAGTCGAATCGTACTTAAAAGTCCATGATCATCCTAGCCCATTTGTATGCGTGTATGGGGCATTATTTATTTTGTTATATATATGAGATGCATGTTAAAACAAATTAAATAATTAAAAGATGAGATCTAATATAAAAATCCCTCAACCAAATATTAGGTTGTAACGTGATCATATGAGGTATGGATCATCATGGTCTTCCACCTGGAAATAAGTTCGGGATAGAGTTTGATAAGCCCTAAAGATGACCAATACCTGATAGTGTGAGGTTTTGCCAGGTAAATCATTCTCTCAATGACTTATTTTATTTTAGATAACATGCAAAGAGTAGACTAGTGTGCTTCAATACCTGATAGTGTGAGGGGCTCATTAGGGCTAGCTTGGACCATGCCAGGTGGGTGTAACTTAACTAGGAAGATGGGCCAATACCTGATAGTGTGAGGTTCATACAAACTAGAGACCAAATAAGAATTGGATCTTACCCAAAAGGTAAGTACTAAGAGTTGCTTGTCCACGAAGGCTTAGTAGGCCAATATCTGATAGTGAGGCCCGCTGACAATGATGGATATCCAATTCCCGAGAAGAAACATTTAGAATGTACCCGTTTCTCAAGAGGGATTTGAGATTCAAAAAATTTAGTGGGAGTACATTTAGATTCATAAAAGACCCTAAAATCTAAGTGATAATGTACACTAATTTTCTGCTTAGCTTATTCGTTGCATATATTGTCTTTATGTAGATATCAAAATGTCTAAAGCACTGCAAAATGTTCTTGAGAAAAATACTTTAACCGGGCCAAACTTCTCGGATTGGCTGAGGATACTGAAACTTGTTTTAGCATCGCTCAAATTAGACTATGTTTTGAAGGGTCCAGTACTCGTGGCCTGCGAGGCCAATACTGATGAGGAACGAGTAATGATCCAGAAATGGATAGACGATGATAAGCAGGCTCAGTGCTATCTGATAGCATCGATGAGCAATGAACTTCAGAAACAGTCCAAAGGGCTGTTGAGTTCAAATGCGATAGTGCAGCGCCTAGAGTCCCTCTTCGGCGAGCACAGTCACACTGCTAGGTTCACCATCTCGAAGGAGCTTTTCAGAGCCAAGATGCCGGCAGGATTATCGGTTAAGGACCACGTCCTTAAGATGATCAGTCAGGTTGAGGAACTGGAAAGGTTGGGGTCTGCTTTGGATCACAACCTAGCTGTAGATCTTATTCTGCAGTCGCTCCCTAACTCCTTTGATCAGTTTGTGGTGAATTTCAACATGAACAAACTAGAAGTGATTCTTCCAGCGCTTCTTAACATGTTACACCGTCGAGGGGGCTTTGAAAAAGTCTAAGGGTTCGCTGCTCGTAGTGGACGGGCCCTTCGACCTTAAAAGGGAAGAAGAAAAAGACAAGCAAAACAAACTCTTTTTTGAAAGCGAAGAAGAAGCGAAAGAAAGGGAAGAAACCCAAGAAGGGGAAATGCTTTCACTACGATCAACACGGGCATTGGAAAAGGAACTGTCCTCAATTTCTAGCTTCCATGGTAAAACCTTTAGAAGGTATGTCAGATTTGCTTGTTGTTATTGGTTGTTTGACAACATGTTCTGTTTCAGATTGGGTTTTAGACTCTGGTACTAGTTGACATGTGTGTAATACTATGCAAGGTCTAAAGGGAAGTAGAAGACTGAGTAAAGGGGAGATCTTGCTACATGTGGGAAATGGAGCAAGAGTTGCTGCATTAGTCGTGGGAGACCTTTACATGAAGTTGGCATCATCACATGTTTTGAATTTAAAAGATTTTTTATTTTTTCTAGCAGTTTTTAGAAACATTAATTCTATTCTTTGTTTAATAAAAGATGGTTATTCATTGGTTATTCCTTTGTGTTGGCATAAGTATGAACAATCTCTATTATTTAAAAACAAGTGGTGAAATTAACAACATAACACATGAAAGTATAACTAAGAAAAGAATGAGAGATGAAAATCCAACCTATATGTGGCATCTCAGACTAGGTCATATTAGTGAGAAGAGGATTAACAAAATGGTCAAAGATGGGCTTTTAGGCATATTGGGCTCAGAGCCCTTGCCAACTTGTGAATCTTGTCTCATGGGCAAAATGACCAATTGGGAAAGAGCTACAGACATATTGGGCTTGGTACATACTGATGTATGTGGGCCCATAAGCTCCATAGCTCCAGGTGGATTTAACTACCTCATTACCTTCACTGACGATTATTCTTGGTTTGGGTATGTGTATCTCATAAAACACAAGTCTGATTCATTTGAAATCTTCAAAGAGTTCAAAAGTGAAGTAGAGAAACAGACAAGGAAAAGTATTAAGGCTCTTTGATCAGATCGAGGAAGCGAATACTTATCCACGGAGTTTCTGGAGCATCTCAAGGAAAACGGTATACTTTCTCAGTGGACTCCTCCTACTACGCCACAGTTAAATGGTGTACCGTAAAGGAGAAATTGAACCCTATTAGATATGGTCAGATCGATGATGAGTCGCACTGATTCACCCATTTCATTTTGGGGATATGCCTTATTAACCACAGCTCATTTACTAAATAAGGTTCCTACTAAATCTGTGCTGGTTATGCCATATCAAATGTGGCATGGACAGAAACTGAGTCTTAAGTATGTTAAGATTTGGGGATGTCGGGCTCATGTCAAAAGACAAGAAGCTGACAAGCTGGAATCTAGGACTCACATTTGTAGGTTTGTAGCGTATCCTAAGGAAACTATAGGATACTATTTCTATCACCAAGAAGAACAAAAGGTGTTTCTTTCCAAACATGCCGAATTCTTAGAGAATAAGTTCCTCACAGAATTCAGCACTGGGAAAAAGATTGATCTGGCAGAGGTGTTGGACACCGAGCAAGCTGTACAAACAAACAACATGGAGCCTGCAGTAGTAAATGCATCCAGTACACAAGTTCCTCGTAGGTCGAGTAGTACCTCTGCTCCTCCTGATAGATATCTGGGATATCTTGGCCAGAAGGATGGAGAGGAGATACTTCTAGTGGGAGGTAATGATCCTACTAATTGCGAAGAAGCGATGTTAGACATCAATAAAGAGAAGTAGCTTGAAGCAATGAATTCGAAAATGGACTCCATGTACACTAACCGAGTCTGGACTATTGTAGAGCCGCTTGAGGGAATTATTCCCATTGGGTGTAAATGGATCTACAAGAAGAAACTAAACTCATAAGGTAAAGTGGACATGTTCAAGGCAAGAATGGTGGGGAAAGGATACATTCAACGTTAAGGTGTTGACTATGAGGAAACTTTTTCGCCGGTCGTAATGTTAAAGTCCATTAGGATTTTGTTGTCTATTGTAGCATACCACGACTATGAAATCTGGCAAATGGATGTAAAGACGCCTTTCCTAAATGGAAACATAGAGAAAGAGACTTACATGCGTCAATTGGAAGGTTTCATAGCCGAAGGCGAAAGCCAAAAGGTATGCAGATTACAAAAGTCCATTTATGGACTTAAGCAAGTTTCTAGAAGTTGGAACATCCGTTTTAACGAGGCAATCAAATCTTTTGGTTGCCTCCAAAATATGGATGATCCATGTGTGTATAAGAAGGCGGATGGAAAAGCAAGAAGTTTCCTACTCCTGTACGTCGACGACATCCTACTGATTGGAAATGATGTAGGGATGATGTCTATTGTTAAAGTGTGGCTTTCTCAAACTTTCTCCATGAAGGATTTGGGAGAAGCGTCCTATATACTGGGTATAAAGGTCTATAGAGATAGATCTAGGAGGATGCTTGGATTATCCCAATCCGGGTACATAGATAAAGTGTTGGAGCGATTCAACATAGAGAATTCCAAAAGAGGACTTCTACCAGTCCGTTATGGAATTCATCTCTCTCGGAATATGAGTCCCAAAACTCCCGAGGAGAGGGATACAATGAGTAGGATTCCATATGCCTCGACAATTGGAAGTCTCATGTATGGTATGCTATGTACCAAGCCCGATATCAGTCATGCTGTTGGATTGACCAGTGGATATCAGGCGGATCCAGGTTTGGAACATAGAAATGCTGTGAAATCTGTCCTGAAGTACCTGTGAAGGACTAAGGATAAATTTCTAGTCTATGAGGAGGAGAACTCAGGGTTGACGGTTATACTGATTCGAATTTCCAATCCGATGTGGATGACCGGAAGTCAAATTCGGGATATGTATTTATCCTGAATGGTGGGGTCGTTAGTTGGAGGAGTTGTAAGCAAACTACAACTGCAGATTCCACTGCTGAGGCCGAATACATTGCCGCGTCAGATGTAGCCAAAGAGAGTGTCTGTATTAAGAAGTTCATCACTGAACTTGGCGTGGTTCCTAACATTGAATCACCAATACCTTTGTATTGTGACAACAATGGGGCTATAGCTCAGGCCAAGGAACCT
The DNA here is from genome assembly GCA_031762675.1 of Pachysandra terminalis. Taxonomy (NCBI): domain Eukaryota; kingdom Viridiplantae; phylum Streptophyta; class Magnoliopsida; order Buxales; family Buxaceae; genus Pachysandra; species Pachysandra terminalis. The sequence continues at coordinate 6,468 of JAUPMG010268250.1, forward strand.
AGATCTAATCAGAAATCCAAACACATAGAGAGAGGTGCTTCCATTTGATTTGAGAGATCGTTGGAAGAAATGATATCAACATTAAGAAAGTAGACACAGCGGACAACGTAGCGGATTCACTCACTAAGGCGCCAATGTTACAGTAATTAGATCGGTATATTCATAAGATGGGTATTAGATACTGTACCGATTGGCTAAAGCGATAGTGGGAGATTATTGGAGATAAGCCCTATAGTCAATCTATATTTTTCTAATAGTCGCTAATTTCTGTAAAATGATGATTTCAAGTTTTTATTAATAAAAGGGCATTGTTGGTGTTTTACTGTATTATATCATGCTGCTGTTAGATACCATGGATATTGGGTTAAAAATGTCTTAGCATTTAATACTGATTAAAATGAGTGAGATCATAGATATTTTGGTAACCAATATCCTAAATGTTCCTAGTCGTTCAGAATTGTCGAATTGGTTCTCGACGATTTGGTTAGACTAGCTTGTGGGGTGTTTTCTCTTAAAGAACGGTGAATATCAAAACCATTAGTGCGAGACACTAGAAGAACCACGAAGGGACTTACCAAGTTGTAGTAAGGGCCTGAACGTGATCATCCTTGATATTGCACATGGTAATTTTGCTTAAAGTCAAAAGGGAATGTCTAAGTTCTGATGATGCTTGTGATCTTCAAACTTGAGGTATGGGGTGATCGTTTAGATGGGCTGTTATACTTTGATAATAGTAAGTGTTGTCTTCTAATATGAAACTTCAAAGGTATTTATTGAGTATAGTGAAACGTCTTAGTGAACACTCGAATATGCAATATAGGATCCATCGCCCTCAGCAAAGAGGGATGTGTCCTATGTGATTCGATTTCATATAATTCAAACTAAGTCTCTGGCCAAGACAGTGTGATAATTGGGATGAGATTCAAATTGGTATCACAAGATGAATTATATTATCAATCAAATACATATTGCGATCACCCAACAGTCTGGTGGACCCTAGGTCGATCGGATAAATATGGAGTCGCCACCATCCATCGAGTTGGTGTGAATGGTCACCTATGGCTTATCAATTAATTCAAAATTACACCAAATTATAATAGGCAATGGTCTAACCAGATTTCGGGTAAGGGGGTTTATTTGAGAAAACGGGAAGGTGTTAGGCACCCGTTCTCTCCCGGTTTAACCGGTTAACCGGTTCAAAATTGCTTGTGCCAATTTAGAAAAAAATAAAAATAAACCGATGAGACCAAAAATTTATCAAATTAACAGTAAATATAAGATATAATCTCCATTAATCTGGAACAACATAGGCATACTCATAGCACAGAAAATCAGAAATTTAAAATTGAGTTTCTCATAAACTAACAAATACTTGCAGCACACAGGAACAATGAAATAAAAAACAACAAAATAAAATAAAATAATAAAAACAATATACCTATTGTAGACTACAGCTAAATGCAAATCTCTCTTGCCTTGAGCTCCGATAATGAGCTCGGCTAAGAACGGCAGCAAAACGAAGGTGTTGAATGGGTATTGGATTGGCAGTAGCAGGGAGAGTTGGAGTTGGAATGGTTTTTGGGTTTGAATGGTGGTGAAGGTGAAGATCAGAAACAGAGGATGAAGAGAGGTGTGGAGAAGATGGTTGAGTGTCTGAGTTGGAGGTGTTGTTATTGCCGCAGCAGCGACATCGACAAAGGGAGAGGGTGAGGTTGGTTTGAATGGAGAACTGTTCTGGATGTAACGACGACGGTGTTGGGGTTGTTTGGTGATGAAGTTGGAAGGTGGAGTGAAGCATAGGGTATTCGGTGGAGGAACAAGGGTGTTGCAATCTGTCGGGTTTGCCGCAATGGAGGTTGGGTTCGATGGGAAATGGTGGGTTCCGTTGGATTTAATGGAAGAGGAAGAAGTAAGGTTTCTCAGGGAATGGAGTGGACAGTGTTGGAACTGGTGATGGGAGGGCAGAGGAGATTGGTTCGTGGGTGCTGAACAAAGAAGAAGAAAAGTGGGAAGCTTACAGGTGAAGGACGGTTTAGGTTTCTTGGTTGATTGGAGAGTGAGGATGGAGATGATACAAGGGATCGTATGAAGTTGTAAGAGGTATCGACCTATTCGTGCAGGATGAAGAAGGAGTTGCAGGTTTTGAAGTGAACAAAGGGTGATGGACGGTGGTTTAGATGGCTGAATGCTGCGGGTTGTTGGGTTGTTGGTATTTGTAGGTTTTCAGGTGGAGGTTGGATGAAGAACAGAGGTGTAAGCAAGATTAAGGGAGGGTTTACCGGATTGGCGTTGGCTCACAGGAAATCGCCGCCGTGGAAGATGATCAGAGGAAAGCCGGAGCTATTGATCTTAGGGTGGGAACGGAGGTCGCCGGATTGAATGGGGTTGGAGGATACCGCCATCGTCCTCACCGCCGCCAGCGGATTGGATTGAAGAAGGGTTCTCTTGGTTGAGGGTTTTAGGGGGTTTTGTTCGAGTAGAAACTGTGAAGAGGCTAGGGTTTCTTTCCTTGGAGAAGAAGATGAATAGTGATTTTTTTTAGGGGAGGAATTCTTGAGTCTCAGATTTCCCGAGCCTAAGATTTTTGCTTTTTTTTTAGAAAGGAGAGTCGTGCTCTCCCACTCTTTATAAGAAAAAATTTTCTTTCCCTTTGCTTTCAATTTAGCAACTTTCTTTTTGAATTGAATTTGAAACTCTCTCTCTTCTCTTTTGTTTGAATTGAGTTTTAGAAACCCCTTAAATTTAGAAACCCCTTTCTTTTAAATCGAATTTAGCAAACTCCCCATTTCGTTTGAATTGGATTTAAAATTTAGAAACTCCCCTTTTGTTTGAATTGAATTTAGAAAACTTATTTAAATTGAATTTAGAAACCTTCCCCCTCTTTTTTTTTTCTTATTTAACAACCCATCCGGTCGTCAGGTTACTATTCCGGTCGCAGCAGCTACTACGACCTTCCCTTTCCAATTCTTTTCCCCTTTTTCCTTTTATCAAATCTTTCACTAATATTCTTTTTTATATCAATTTCATCCCCAAAAATATCTTTTATTATTGTTTCATACAATTATGCTTTTCGTCCTTTTTTAATAACTTAAAAAAGCCGAAAATCACCCTTCTACCCCCGAACTCGGAATTTCACAAAATCATAGTCGCTCGAAGGTGTTTTGACGAGGAATCCAAATTTGATGTTGGTAATATGTTTTAACCCTCGGATTTAACTGTTTGGTCCAAATGACCGGATTGGGGGTAAAACTGTCATTTTTCCAACGGACTTCATATTAGCCCAAGATTATACTCATTGGAGAGCATTTTGGATTAGGAATTCAAATTTGAGAGTCAAATTGGATTTAGGACTAAGGTGGATCAAACGGAGTCTACCAGGGGTATTTTGGTCATTTCACATATTTTTGGTATTTTCAGAAAAATTGGCAAATTGATTAGGTAATGGTTTAGAGATGATTGGGAGATATGAAAATCCAAGCTCAATCCTCCAGGAGCTGCAAAGATTAAGAGAAGTCGCTCTCGTGCAACTTTGTCAGAATCGCAAATGACACATTTTTGGAGAAAAAAATGTGAAGAAACCCTAAAACCCTCAACTGTTGTGCAAATTGGGGTGTCTACAGCTGCCCCAATTTTGTGCAAATTGGAGTGTCTACATCTGCCCCTCTTTGTTGGAGAAGAAAATGTGAAGAGGCTAGGGTTTTAGGGTTTTTGCACAGTTCACAAATAAAGTTTGCCTAAATCAAGATTATCCTCACATATTGAACTTTAAGACTTTCTGGGGGTGATAAAAGAGGATATGTTTGTCCTTCTCAGTGGTTTTTCCCATTCGAGAGAAGAAAAATAAAAGGTTTGAACTTACTAGGGCTTGATCCATGCCTAGAAATTCGAAAGGGTTCAAAATTTCAATAATGAGGTGGTATCTTTTGGGGAAGTTCAGTACGTAAGAGGTAACCTCAATTTTGAGCCTAATTTCCTTGGTGAACTTAGAGATAGGTGAAGACCATGACTTATTGAGTCAAGTCTGATCTTCATTTGGCTGCTTCAAAGGGTTGGACTGGTTCCAACCTCATTGATTACTATCACATCACTGTTTGGGGTTGAGCCCATTTGTCAGGCTAGAACCAATGGAGACAGAGGTGCTTTTGACCATGACTGACACTTACAAATCAACATTTTCTTTTCCTGGTCTTGCTTTTCACTTTTGCTTCTTTTCTTCAGGAGTTTTGTGGCTTCCATCATCTTCAAATAGCTATGTTGGGGATGAATCAGGACATCTTTTCATTTACGCCTCTTGAGAGTTTGATTTATCTATGTTGCTTTGTTGGGAGAAAAACTTGGATGCGTTTCCTAAACGCGTTCTTCCAAAATTATAAGGATATGCTCCATTGGGGTTGTGTGCTTGTATCTTCTTATCTCTTACCTTTTGCGCCCTGTGATATCTTCGGAAAATGAAGGAAAACAAGAGTGATACACATTTGAACCAAAAAATGAGATTGTATAGAAACTTTGTTTTTTTTGCACATCAATATGATCAAGATAATTAAGGTAATTGTTATCAGATGGAATACCAAGAATAAGATATGCAGTCAAATATTAAAAAACTTCCTCCATTCGTCAGAATCATTTAAGCTCGTCCCCAATGATTACCAAAGTTATCATGATCGCCTTAAGTTTTAGGGAATCTGACAAAATGTCTAGTTTGGACGAGTCAAAACCATTAGAGAGGAAAATAGACTAAACTGATTGAAAACTTGTGATGGCAGTGATGAAAAGTGAGTGACTCTGTTTGATTGATCCATTTGTTCCACTGAGGATGAATTGAGATGTGATAATCTTCTTACCACAAATATCTGACTTACTCCACTTAGGATTGTTCACAAATAGTAAATGATTTTCTCCCTTTTTTTTACCATTTTGCTTCGAGCGTTTCTCACAACCTTTGTAAATGTCAGGTTCCACATCTTTTCCACATTATGATGATCATACCAACCTTCTCCATTTTCTTATACCATTTGATTCTCCATTGCTGGATCTCTTGCCTGTAGTGCCTTTTCGGATTGTCATTATGCTTCTTGAAACCATACATTCCATCCTCACTAATTAATACCAGGTTAAGACATGGATTCCACTAGATATTGCCTTGATCAAAGAGGTCTTAAAAGTAGGACGAAACGTAAGCTGGGTTTAGGGTTTAAGAAACGAATATATAAAGCTCAAAAGAAATTTCTTGTTTGAATAGGTTGACCAGGTCTAGCTTATCTTGAGGGATTTTCCCCGATGACCTTATATTAAAATTTGCCCCAGTTTGGGCAATTCCAATGCTTCCAATCCCGCTTTGACATACTTGATATCTCATTTTGTCCCATTTTTCATCATCATTTTTTTTCTTTTTCTACTATCATTTTTCCTTTGATTTTCACTTTTCTTTGTCTTGTAATCAATTTCATTTTCTTTTTGAAGTACCCAACATTTGTTTCTCCACTTTATGAATTTCCCATTTTTCCCAAGAATTACCCTTGATTTGACTTCTAACCCTTGCCCCAGTTTGGGGTAGCTAGTCCCGATTTGGGTTAAAGAAAGAAATGTAAGGCTCAAAAGGTTTAACTAGGGATTTTAATATTTAAAGGTTCAAAAGAAAGATGGCCTCTGATCATTTCAAAGTGATATTTTGTTTAAGCAAACATGTCATTCAAAGATCCAGTTTAATAAGTTCAAGAAAAATATCTATCTCTGTCTAAAGAATGGAAGATCTTTTGGACGACCATTCCCATGACGATCTGAATTTTCCTAGGATCTTCTTGATGTAATAAGATAGAATTACCACTTTGAAAAGTTCCTTCTCCTCTACTTGTTGCAAGCTCCAACCACATGACTCTGATACGATTGTCCCCATAACAAAACCGATCTGAGGTATACTCCATTGGCATGAATTAGATATAAAAATGCCCCAGTTGCAATCATGATAAACTCCTTAGCTTTGGCTAACTCGACTTTTATCTGACATAATGATTAATCAAAAAAGTCTACATCCATTGTAAACACATTTTGATAAGACCAGATGGTGACCTTATATCATTCTCCCCTTCTATCTTCAAGAGAGCATAACTTTTGATTCCATTTTTCACAAGTCACTTTTAGTCCTTGAGTTCACAGATCCCATTTTTCCAATATTTGATAGTGCCTTATTTCATGATGTATCATTGGGAAATGTATCTGAATTATCATGAGCATATTGATGTGAAATGAAATATTAAAATTCTTTATTGAAACAGAATGCTACTAGAAAACTAAAACAAGAGATTTATTTTTTCAAACAAAGTATCACTAAGAAATTGAAAACAATTTTTTTTTACGGAAACATTCTTAAAGATACTGTTCCCAAGGTCGAAGGTCCCTGAAAATGCAGAAACCTTGGGAAATGAGGATACAGCGAGCTTCACCCCTCCCTTGCAATGATGGTCTTAGTCTATCTAACTAGGTCGGAGTGTATGCATGAAATGCCTCAGTCCTTTCAGATCCAACTGGAATGAATGAATGAATGACCTAGTCCTATCTAACCAGACTAGGATGAATGAATGCAATGCCCCAGTCCTATCTAACTAGACTGGGATGAATTAATGACCTAGTCCTATCTAACAAGACTGGGATGAATGAATGAATGACCTAGTCCTATCTAACCAGACTAGGATGAATGAATGCAATGACCCAGTCCTATCTAACTAGACTGAGATGAATGATGAATGATGAATGACTCAGATATTTTGACCCTATTTAACCGGGTCCGAACAACTGAGGTTCTTGGCCCTATCTAACCAGACCAATGTGAAAGAATGAAATGACTCAGATGTTCTGACCCTATTTAACCAGGTCAAAACAACTAAGGATCTTGACCATATCTAACCAGGCCAATGTGAAAGACTCAGATATTTTGACCCTATATAACCAGGTCAAAACAACAGAGGATCTTGACCCTATCTTACCAGGCCAATGTGAATGATTTTGACCCAATATAACCAGGTCAATGTGAAAGACTCAGATATTCTGATCCTATATAACCAAGTCAAAACAACTGAGGATTTTGACCATATCTAACCAGGCCAATGTGAAAGACTCAAATGTTTTGACCCTATATAACCAGGTCAAAACAACTAAGGGTCTTGGCCCTATCTAACCGGGGCAATATAAAAGACTCAAATGTTCTGACCCTATCTAATCAAGTCAAAACAATTGAGGTTCTTGGTCCTATCTAACCAGAACAATGTGAAAGACTCAGATATTTTGACCCTACATAACCAGGTCAAAACAACAGAGGATCTTGACCCTATCTTACCAGGCCAATGTGAATGATTTTGACCCAATATAACCAGGTCAATGTGAAAGACTCAGATATTCTGATCCTATATAACCAAGTCAAAACAACTGAGGATTTTGACCATATCTAACCAGGCCAATGTGAAAGACTCAAATGTTTTGACCCTATATAACCAGGTCAAAACAACTAAGGGTCTTGGCCCTATCTAACCGGGGCAATATAAAAGACTCAAATGTTCTGACCCTATCTAATCAAGTCAAAACAATTGAGGTTCTTGGTCCTATCTAACCAGAACAATGTGAAAGACTCAGATATTTTGAGCCTATATAACTAGGTCAAAACAACTGAGGGTCTTGGTCCTAGTTACCCTATATAACTAGGTCAAAACAACTGAGGATCTTGACCCTATCTAACCAGTCCAATGTGAAAGACTCAAATGTTATGACCCTATATAACCAGATCAAAACAATCGAGCTTCTTGATCCTATATAACTAGACCAATGTGAAAGACTCAGATATTCTGACCCTATATAACCAGGTCAAAACAACTGAGGATCTTGGTCCTATTTAACCATACCAATGTGAAAGACTCAGATATTCTGACCCTATATAACCAGGTCAAAACAACTGAGGAATTTGACCCTATCTAACCAGGCCAATGTGAAAGACTCAAATGTTCTGACCCTATATAACCAGGTCAAAACAATCGAGGGTCTTGGTCCTATCTAACCAGACCAATGTGAAAGACTGAAGTGCTTGATCCTATATAATCAGATCAAGGTACATGCTGAAGTACTTGGCCATATATAACCAGGCCAAAGCACAATGATTGAAGTACTTGGCCCTATATAACTAGACCGAAGCATAGAGAATAGGCCTTTAATTATATTTAACCAAACCATTCAATTGAACCATATTATCACAGAATTGAGCCATATGCGTAAATCACATTATCAAAATTCAAATTAAACCAGAATAAATCAAACCAACTAAGCATGATTCATGTTATTTTAAATTGAACCACAAAGCTAAGCCAAATCGAATCCAAGTCAACTGAACCAATTATTCTACATTAAACCAATAGAATGACAAAACTCATTTTCTTTTTGTAAAACATTTATGAATTGACACACAGCACACGTGTCCTAATAACTCCGATTTTCTAAGACCTAAATCGGGCTCTATATGCACATGGGGTTCACAGTTATGCATCTAAAGGATAAGGAAACCCGAAACCGGTTGAACCGACCTCCACACGTGGATTTCTCCACATGCTTCTTTAGTCGAAAGGGTGGGACAAGGCTTATGAGTTTAATATGCAAGTGCTAATGAATTCAAGCATGCATTATATGATATTCAAGCAATTTATCAAGAAAACAAGAAGCAACAAATATATACAAAATTGAACCACCAAATCATGTCATATCAAATTGAACTAAAAAACAACACACATCGAGCCAATAGAACATAAAAGAATCTAAAAATCATTAAAACAATTCCTAAATTGGCCATATAAAATTGAACCGTGGCTTAAACCCGCAAATCCCCAGTAGAGTCGCCAGCTGTGATCACCCCACGATCAGGTGGACCCTAGGTCGATTGAGTAAATATTGAGTCGCCACCATCCATCGAGTTTGGGTGTGAATGGTCACCTATTTAACAATTAATCCAAAATTACACCAAAATTATAATAGGCAATGGTCTAACCAGATTTCGGGTAAGGGGTTTATTTGAGAAAATGGGAAGGTGTTAGGCACACATTCTCTCTTGGTTTAACCGGTTACCCGGTTCAAAATTGCTTGGGCCAATTTAGATAAAATTAAAAATAAACCGATGAGACAAAAAATTTATCAAATTAACACTTAATATAAGATATAATCTCCATTAATCTAGAACAACATAGGCATACTCGTAGCACATAAAATCAGAAGTTTAAAATTGAGTTTCTCATAAACTAACAAATATTTGCAGCACACAAGAACAATGACATAAAACAAAAAAAAACAAAATGAAATAATAAAAATAATATACCTGTTGCAGACAACAGCTGAATGCAAATCTCTCTTGCTTTAAGTTCCGATATTGAGCTCGGCTGAGAACGGTAGCAAATCGAAGGTGTTGAATGGGTATTGGATTGGCAGTAGCAGAGAGAGGTTGGAGTTGGAATGGTTTTTGGGTTTGAATGATGGTGAGGTGAAGATCGGAAACAAAGGATGAAGAGAGGTGTGGAGAAGATGGTTGAGGGTCCGAGTTTGAGGTGATGTTATTGCCACAGCAGTGATAGCGGCAAAGGGAGAGGGGTGAGGTTGGTTCAAATGGAGAACTATTCTAGATGTAAAAACGACGGTGTTGGGGTTTTTTGGTGATGAGGTTGGAAGGTGGAGTGAAACAAAGGGTATTCGGTGGAGGAACAAGGGTGCTGCAATCTTTCGGGTTTGCCGCAATGGAGGTTGGGTTCGATGGGAAATGCTGGGTTTCGTTGGAATTAATGGAAGAGGAAGAAGTAAGGTTTCTCAGGGAATGGAGTGGACGGTGGTGGAACAGGTGATATGAGGGCAGAGGAGATCGGTTTATGGGTGCTGAACAGAGAAGATGAAAAGGGGGAAGGTTACAGGTGAAGGACGATTCAGGTTCTTGGTTGATTGGAGAGTAAAAGAGAATGGGGATGGAGCTGATACAAGGGATCGTATGAAGTTGTAGGAGGTATGGATTTATTGGTGCAGGGTGAAGAAGGAGTTGCAGGTTTTGAAAAGTGAACAGAGGGTGATTGTAATGACCTTAAAATTTCAAAAAATGATTTTGGGCCAAAAGTGTGATTTAAAAAAAAATTTAGTGGAGTTTTAATGAGTTGGGGATTTTGAAGAAAATTGAGAAAAATTCATTTTTATTTGTCAGCACACATGTGCACTCATACATGAACACACACCTTATTACCTCACTTAAAATCAATCCAAGGGTGGGGATTTTATAACTTAAAGAGAAACCTGGATCGAAGGGCTTAGGTTTAATGGGTTGGGGGTTAGAGGGTTTGGACTAACCCTAGAACTCATTCTTCTTTATGTTTGCTGTATTGAGAAGAGGAGAGGGGAAGAAGACCAAGGAGACCAAGAGGGAGAGCTAAAGGAGGAAGAAGAAGAGGATTGACTAGAAGATTCGGACCTCACGAGCTTGGATTCGCATTTGGACGAGGTAACTATGTTGTGTACTTCTAGAATTCCATGTATGAATGCTTCCCATGAAGAAAACATGAGTTTGTTGTGTGATTCATGATTCTTAAGGGTTTTGACATATGCATTACTTGATTTTGTTTTCATATGTGTGCATTTGATATCTTGAGATGTGGTTGCGCTCAGATAATATTCTTTCTTCATTTTCTTTTGTGTTTGTTTGATTTAAATGCATGATTTATGATTTCTTTTGTTAATGGAATTGTCTGATGGATTTAATTGTGTAGTTCAGACCTATATTATCGTTGGGAAGAAGCCCCAAAGGATTAGAATAGGAGGACATCGTTTTGGGGGCGAAATTTGGGCGAGAAAACGCATAATCGCGTTGGTCAGTGGGTGGTCGGTCCATCGACGGCACCAGCTGACGCAACTTAAGTTATTTGCACCACTGTTGGGGGTTTCGTCGGTCCACCAACGAGTTAGGGCTTAGACCAGCCCCATCGGTGGATCATCGATGGCACCGACGGATCTGCCGACTAAATCGACCACAGGGGGGATTCTATCGATGGAATGTCGGTTCACCGATGGGATCCGCCGACAGGGACTAGTTTGTTTAGGAGTTTGGTCGGTGGACTCGTCAGTCCACCGATACCACCTACTAACGGGCATTGAACTAGAGGGTTTTGGTCGGGGGATCCGTCGGTGGTACCAACGGGACCCGCCAACGAGCGTCGATGGATTCGTCGGTTCACCGACGGGACCCGCCGAGGAGCATTATTGATGTTGATACTCATGAATGGCTGCGATGCTTGTAGATCATTATGATTTGAATAAAGTTTGAAATCCTTAGTATTGTTTATTTTATTGTTCATGCATTGATTGATACTTGCGTGCCTTGAGGACTTAGTTAGTGATATGATGTGTGAATTGGATAGGGTGAAACATGAACCACATTTTCTATGCACGACCCGTAGTAATTGTAGATAGTAATTAGTGTCGTGTCTTAGATTGTGATGATTGGATGTTGATGAACCATGTTTTGGACTTGTGTAAATGCATTTGCTGTTATTCATTTATTTCAGTTCTTGCATATGTATAGATGTGAATGTTTCTATATGGATTAATTGGATTTAAGTTATGCAACCATGATTATACTTTTGCATATCAAGTAGTTGAATGTTATATTCCATGCATTAAAAGGACATGCATGCATTGTGGGTCCTATGTGAGACCCAGACCCTAGACTAGCCTTGCTCCTTTATGAAGGACCAATGGACAACGTCAGGATACTTGGACTTCGTGGTGAGTGCCAAATGAGAGACAAGATCTCCGGTGTCCCAATGAGGGACTATATATGTATAAATCAAGATTGATTTATGGGTGGGGGATTAGCTACCCCAAAAGCCCGAGGACAACTATATATGGTATTGTATATATAAAGGGAAATTAGATTGGTAGGTGTGGAGTCCGGTGATGTGCCACGGAGCGAGTTTCACGAAGATGATGCCCTCAGAACCACCCTCGTGATAGAGGTTGTTGGGTTCCCGATCCAGGTGGAGGTAGGGTTCCCTCCAAGAGTTGCGACTCCCTGTGACTTTGTTGTACACACAGGATCCACTAACGACCTGAACCCGGTGTAGTTCATCTACTCCATGGTAGTGATGCATGTTGGCGTAGTGGGATCATGTGGACATCCAACACCACAATACGCAATCTCATTCATTGCTATCTCGTGTTTGTAAATGGCTATCTTGTTTGGCTTGTTGATATATTGTTCATGTCATTGCATCTAATGAACAAACCATTGCATTATTCATGGCATGGCATGCATTCATGGATATGTATTTGAGTGTGTGACTCCTAGTGTGTACATTGTACTTGCTGAGCGCGTAGCTCAGGCCTTCTGGCTTCCAACATTTCAAGTGGCATAGGTAGAGACGCTTTGGCGGAGACTTGGATGGTTTGGAGGTGGTGACGAGAAGACTTGACTTTCTTCTACGTAATTGCTGCTTGAACTCTGAGTATTTTGTCTAGAGTTGATGTACTCTTTTGGTTGGCTGTGTCTTCAGCCCTTTTTATTTATGGTCTATTTTGACGTATTTAAACCCTGTATCGTTTTAAAACATCATTATATTTATTTTGCTTCCGCTGTTATTTCTCTTATTATATTATGGATCAACTATCTTATTGTTAGAGGTTGCCACCCCTTTAGGTTGTGCGTTTGGAGAAGGGGTGAGAGTCAGGCTTGGAATCCTAGAGTTATGCTTACGTGCGTGTGAGTAATGCTTTAGAATTCGGGTCGTGACAAAGTGGTATCAGAGTGTATGATCCTTAGATTAGATTATAGTGCAGAAGAGAGATGTGGGTAAGGGAATAGTTATATAAGACTGGGAATAAGGATTGATCTTCAGTTGTGAACTGTAATGACCTAGAACCCTTAAGAATTTTTTTCCTTTATTTATGGTATTTAATTGTTTGTTTCAATTATTAATTAGACATAAGGTATAAATTGATATCATTAATTAGACTTAGGGTTTAAATTTAATACTATTAATTAAATCTAGGGGTCATACTATAATTATCTATTTTTTTGGGTAAGTAGTGTAATTAATTTTTTGTTTGAATTGGTTCAACGCACAACCGTGCGTTGAACTGGTGTTGTGGAAGAGAGGAACGTGGGCAGTGAGGTGGCCTGATTGTG
>JAUPMG010268260.1:0-19644 GCA_031762675.1 Pachysandra terminalis
CTATGTTATGATTGTTTTGGATGTAATAGCCATATTTTGACTATCTTTTCATTATTATATAAATTCTCAGATTTTACCTTAAGAATGTGGCTAAGTATCGTTTATTCACTCCCATCTGGATATGGGTAAGAGTTACAAACTGAATTTAGGGACTCCAATGAGAACTCTAGGTTTTGTTTGTGACGAAAAGTTTCCCCTATGAAGGGTGTGATGCGTTTTGGCCGGAAGAGGAAGCTTGCCCCGCGCTACAATGGACCTTTCGATGTGTTAGAACGCATTGGACGTATGGCGCATTGGGTTGCCTTGCCTCCGTAACTTTCAGCAGTGCACAATGTATTCCATGGGTCCTTGTTGCGGAAGTATAAACCTGACCCGTTGCATGTCTTGGATTGGGGACAGTTGCAGCTTAGAGAGGATGTATCCTATGTTGAACAGCTATTGCAAATTTTGGACAGGAGCAAGTCTTGAGGACCAAGACTATTCCTTTGGTGAAGATTCAGTGGAGTCATCATGACGAGTCTAAAGCTTCGTGGGAATTGGAGTCCGAGATCCCAAAACGCTATCCACAGCTTTTCACGGATTGAGGTATGTAATTTCGAGGACGAAATTCTTTTAAGGGAGGTTGTAGTGAACCGAATTCGAATATTAAGATGATAATTGAATTTGGGATTATATAAATGAATTAAATAAGCATAAGTATAAATCTGGAAATTCATTTGATTATTTATGCCTTTAAGTTAATGTAGAAACTAAAAGTAGTTAGCTTAGAAGGAATCAAAACCTTTAGATAAACTTAATAATGTAAATTTTACTGTTTTAATTGAATATAGGAATTAATTGTAAAGATAATATATGTTTTGATAGATATAGTACATATTTGGGGTCCAATTAAAAATAAGAGAAATATATGAGAATGTGGTGTAATTAAATGAAATTAAGTTAGGCTAAAACAAGAGCTAGTTGTGTGAACCATTTGATAATAATAGGGTGAAAATAGCAGATTAAGTTTGATTTGATTTAGGGATTTATATGTTAATTACAGCTAGTTTGGGGTCACTCATGTGAGTTTCAAAAATTTCTAGAGATTAGGGCCCTAGGCCCAACATATGGAATGAGGGAGGTCATGGACTGGTCTTTGGGGCCATAACCTTAAGAGAAGGGTAGTGTGGTCTTTCACCTTGAGTGTGAATTGTTGCTGTAACTGTTTTAGAGAGAGGGAGAGTTACCACTTACTCTCTAATCCATCTATGTAAGATATGTGGAGGTTATGAAAAACCTCCCATAACCACTTTCTTGCTTTGGGTGGAAGTCCAAGAGGGAAAAAGGGGGAGATTCAGATCTGAAATTTTTGGTTTTGTGAAAGAAGAATCAAGAAGAAGAAGAGGAAGTATGACTAAGGAAGAAAGAGAGGAGTTTCAGAAGAGATTGTGGTGATCATTCAAATCCCAAAAAGTTGCAGAAAAAGCCTTGAGAAGGAGGAGGTAGGGATTTTCTTAGTTTCTACGGTAGGCATGTTTGTAGAATGTAATAATTCTTTAGAATAATGCATATATGTTCATGATGTTGCATGTGATTGAGATATGCATATTATCTATGAATCTTTCACGTTATGTGATGATTATGTCTAAAATTGTTGAATTATGAAAAATGGGAGGATATTATAGTTTATGTACTTTGAATCATGAGAATCTAATGATTTGATCATGATAATCCTTGAATTGACGTTGGGTTTTGTTTATTGCATGTTAATTATGATTTTTGATGTAATTATGATTTTTGATGTTTGAAAACCCAAATTTGTGTTTATGGAAGTTTGGGCACGAAGCCCTTGGGAGAAAACAAGTTTTTGGGTTTAATTGCCTGCTCAGCAGCTGCCAAGGTCACCTACCGAGCAGAGCAAACTCTCGGGCCCAGCTACCGAGACTCGGAAACTGTCGAGGTTGTTGTCGAGGTCCCATGGTAGGTAGATTGGCAGCTACCGAACACCTATTGATCTTGAAATATTTGTTTTATATTGTTTTGGGACTGCCTTGTTCATTAGGGACACAATGGTTCAAGTTTGAGGTCAATTTGATGAGTATAAAAATAGTTATGATTTAAACACCGATGAGGTGTCAAAACTGGAAAAATGGCCTTCAAAAGGTAGATCGGCAACTACCGAGCTGCTACTGAGCTCCAAACGACTTCATTTTTCATGGGAAGCTCCATGAGGACAATTTGGGTGTGTGTGTGGTCTTGGTTTGTTAGCGAAGTACATGTGTAAGGTTTTGTGCACCAAAGTGTGTAGACTGCCTAGTTTTCCATATGAACTGACTCTGTATGGTGTAATGTTATATGTGAATGTGATTCTAAATGGTTGTAGCATGACATGAATTATGTGGTATGATGTTAGGTTGAATGAAAGTCAAAGCATGAGAATTGGTTGGAATATGGGATGTGAGTCCGATATGCGTACTATGAACTGTGATGTGTATTATACATGAAATATACATCTGATATGATATGTAGGTTGTGGTTATCTGATGCTTGAGATATGCATTAGTGATGTTTAATGGTCTTTGAGTGACCCGTCCATGTATTCGATATGCATGAGGTTACGAATGAGTTATGGAGAATGGTCCTAAAGTGACCCATCCGTGCACCAGATATGCATGAGGAACTAACGTGAAAATAGTTTGGGAAATTGAGCCCCGTGGGTTGAGAATCCCGCAAAACCATAATGTACACATGGGAGGTAAGAGAGCAGTTTCCAACTGTATTAAAATGGATGCCCAATAATTATGATTACTTGATAAGAGAGATTCGTCCGGCTGTACTAAATTGGATGCCAAGGTAACTTGAAACCGACTGATCACCGGAATAAGAATTGCATTAGTTAGCATTCATACTATGTGTATTGCATTATTTGCATTTGATAATCATTTTGCATTGCATTCTTGTTTGTGTGCTTGTATCATCATCCGTGTGCTCATAGTACTAGTACTCATCTGCATGTATTGCATTGACCGATGTGTCACAATGGATTGAACTTGGTGTTCTGTGTGACTAAGTGCTTGATTTTAGTGTAATGTGTGATTATTACCTGAGTTGTAGTGTAAACTATATTTGTGATTAATTGTGTGGTGTGAATGGTATGACCATTGAATGGGGATTGCAACGTATTGAAGGTGCCATGGGAGTTGGTAGCCTTATGATTCGGAATTTTATCACGATGAGATCATGAGTACATGGTGTTAAATATGAATGTGATAAGTATTATTGTAACTGAAGGGACTCCAAGTTGAGTGATACATGAAAAAGTTATGAAAGGTCATATGTGCTCATATGAATTGAATTGTGTAAGTATAGTGTTCCATGAGAGTATAAAGGATGTAGTATGACATGTTTATGTAGAATTGATTGTTTGCATGTTAAGGATATAAACTGTGTGCCATGAATGTGGAGAACATGAATATATTCATAAATAAGAATTATGATTTAGTATATATGCAAGTTAAGGACATTGATAATGAATTAATTATGCGTTATGTGGAAATTTGCATGAATGATCTTGTTTTATTATATGACCACAAAAGTATATGCTGTCGTTGCTTTGGAATTTTCCTATTGAGCATCCAAGCTCACCCCTATGTTGAAATAGCTGAATTCCTCGAATGAAGTGGACCTTAGCTGGATGGAACACTGGAGTTTATGGACATGTTTAAGAACTATATTTTATTTTCACTTTTGACCCCATGTGGGCAGTACTGTTGTAATATTTTAGTTGTTGTTGGTTATCTTGTGATGAAACTTGTTAAGGTTCTAATTTTATCAAACTTCCTCTGGATTACTTAGTTATGCTTTGTGGCACCGTGGGATTGGTTATGTATATTTTTGGTTGGCAGCCGCATCCACTGTGTGGATCCGAAAGTTATTCTGTTCGAAATCCTTCAGATCCCATATCTCGAATTCGGGGTGTGACAGAGGTAGCTTGTAATTAGGAGACATGAGGGAATTTCTTGTAAATTAAAAATAAAGTTTCAAATTTTGAACGCATGGAGGGATGCGTGGGAGACGTGGGTGTGGTGGGGTTGGAAGGTGGATAGGAAAGTAGAAAGTCTCCATAAGACTCTCCCTCACCTTCCATCCCATGGTAAGACAGTTTTGGAGAGTTTCATATAAAGAAGCCTAAACCTTAGCAGTTAGTTTCAATGGAGAAGAAGAAGTGGAAAGAAGGAGAAAGGAAGAAGAAAAGGTATAAGAAAGACTTCCGATCGAAATCTCAGCACGCAAAAAGGTAAGTTGCGTTATCTGTATGATTCTCGTAAGCATCGGGGTTGATTTCTGGTTTGAATGCATAATATCGTGCTTTATATGTTTGTTATCCGGAACTATGATTTATTCGTCTAATTCATGAGTATTAATGATTCAACGTGTTCAATATGATTTGATTATGATTTTGGTGGTTTATACATGTTTTTAAGTGATTTCGGATCAAGGGTGAGTGATTCTAGAGGTAGGAAAAAAACCTGGAACAAGAGGATGGCAGAACTCTGTTCTGTTAATCCTACTGTGTCTAGTCGACCGAGTCACCACAAAGGGGTTCTATGAGGTTCTGGAATTCACAGTACCCGGTCGACCGGATAGGTTAACCGGTCAACCGAGTGACTACAGAGAGTCCAAAATAGAGAAGTGGTTTTCAGCGACTGGATGACAGACCGACCAGTCGAGTCATCGCCGGTTGACCGATATGAGTGCCCGGTCAAACGACCAGCGAGTGATGAGGTATTACACAGTGCTTGGTCGACCGGCGAGAGCTACCGGACATAGATAAAAAGAGTTGAATTAGGGGTTGTTCCTTGAATGATCTTGGTATCAAATGGACCTGTTATGACACATATGATTGTTAAATGGTTATTACATGTGGAAAGGGTACCTGTGATGGCATTCGGCGGATTATTCGTGTGTATGGGCGCACAGGTAGCTTCCGTAGGTGTTATCACTGGAATTCTACAATGTACGGATACAGTGGATGAGGTTTTACATATGTGCATGCTAGGTTCCTATGATGTGTTACTTAAAGGGTTGTTCTGTACCCATTGGGCTAAAGTCCCAATAAAATCCAGATATTGCGTTAATGTTCCAATAAAATTCAGAGAGTTACTTAGTGGGTTGTGATATACCCTTGGGTTGCAATCCCCATTAAATTCAGAATGGTCGCTTTGTACCATGGGTTATAGAAAGGGGCTGAGTTGAACACCCTGAACGATGTAAGGGGTATCCGGCTACTCCTGGTGACCTATGTCCCGAATTAAAATGCGAATGTCAGACAAGTGAAAGGCATACTTAGTGAGAAACATCAGCTTAGTCATATCTCTGCATAAACCATTTGTATGTTATCGACTGAGCATTTCACATAGTTTCATTGAATGACGCATCATCATAGCACCTACATTACATTCACACTTTCCATTGAGTTATATCTCTCTTCAACGGCACGTTGTATTATCGCTGTATTTAGTTTTGGACTAATAATGTTTATGAGGATTGGTGATAGATTAGTCACTTATTGGGCATTCCAAGCTCACACGACTTCTCATATTGCAGGATGAGATATGTGATGAGGATGGATGTGGACGAGACGATGTTGTTCATTTTGTTTCTATCTAGAACTTTACGTTGATATTTCATGGATGTTTTTGGGATGTATTAAGATTCTATCCATTTCAGATTATGTTATATACACTAGAACATGTGACTCTCTGAAATCACGTGGGTCTGTAAACTTAGTTTTATTTTGCTTTCGTTACTCTGATGATTAATGAAAGTAATGTTTATTGCTTTTATTTATTGTGTAATTGATACAGTGATTCGCGTTCCATGGTTGGAACTCGATGGTCTCACCTGAAAATCTGTGCTACATGCATAGGGGTTTGTGCCACAGGTTTTGGGCGTGACAATGACCTGAAACAGTCATTCAGGTAGTGGTATCTTCGATTCCACCGAGCCATTATAGAATTGGATTTCACGATATTCAAGGAATACCTCTCCGTGTATGTTTGACAACATGGCAGAAATTTTCTTATCTTGTCATTGTATGTTGACTAAATTTTAATAGCAGGGAATGACATATAGATAATTGTCGCCACTAAAGAGTGGCTTTTCTTCAGTTTTGAGATGATGGATATGGGTGAGGCAGATTACGTACTAGGTGTTAAAATTCACAGGAATCACGCTAAGAGGCTTCTTTGTTTGTCACAGGTGACTTACCTAAGGACGGTTCTTGAGCATTTCAGAATGCATGATGCCAACCCATTAACACTCTTGTCGAGAAGGGTGCTTCATTTGGTCTTTATCCATAGACAGAGGTAGAGAAGGAACAGATGGCTCGAGTTCCCTATACTAGTGCTATAGGTAGTCTAATGTACGCTATAATGTATACTCAACCTGATATTAGTTTTGCGGTTGTCTTAGTTAGCCGTTACCAGAGTATCCTAAGGCAGACTCATTGGAAGACAATTCAACGTATTCTTAAATACCTATGCGGAACAGCAAATTACATGCTTTGCTTTCAGGGAGCAGATTTGAAGCCACGAGGCTGCTGCGATGCAAACTGAGCAGGTCATCTAGGCGGTCGAGAATCGACGTCAGGATACACATTCTTACTACGTGGTGGGGCCATCTATTGGAGTAGCAGGAAGCAAGTATGTGCCACGTTGTCCACTATGGAGTCAGAGTACATAGCTAGCTTGTTGTGCAGTCATTCAGGAATCCGTATGGTTGAGGCGATTCTTACAGGATCTTGAAGTCTTCAAAGCTGACGTAGGGACGATCACCATCTATAGTGATAGTTTGGCAGCATTGGCCTACACCAAGGATCCCAAATACCATAGCAGGATGAAGCACATCGACATTTGCTACCATTACGTTAGAGAGAGTGGCACATGGAGATGTGTCCCTTACACACATCCCTACTGTAGTAACCCACACCCTACTTCTTATTGAAAATTATTTAATAATCTTTTATTAAGGATTTAATATGATTTAAAACAAATAATATTACCTTAATATCTAATTATTATGATTATGTGCTTAATTGTAATGAAACTATGAAAGTTGGGACTATTATGTAATTATGAGAAGTTTAAGGATAATGATGTTATTTGTGATGTTTGTTTGGGCTTTGGGATGGGTTATGTGGGTTTGGACCTGGAATGGTCGACCGGTCCATGTAATTGAAACCTTAGGTGTTTTAGTCTTTTCACATTGTAGTTTGATTTGAGTGTTGATTAAGAGGAAATTACACGATTTTCTCCGTCCTACCTTTAAGGAATAGTGCAGTTATGGAAGTCTTTCCATAACCTGTCGATTGGAAGGGTAAGGTGCAACTAGATATAAGCTTTGAGGGTTTTGTGTGCTGTAGAATAAAAGAAGTGAAGAGACAAGGAAGAAGGCTATTGTGTTGCTGGAGAGTTGGATTTGTTGCATAGAATAGAAGAGAATGAGCTTATTCTTTAGTTTTTGTATGAATTCTAGAGAAGAGGTAAGTTCCATTTATCTTCTCACGTGATTATCTCATTGAGTGGGTTTTTTGTGTGATGGTATGTGTTTTATTGAATGTATACGTATGAGGTAGAATGGCTACTGGTTTATTGAAAGGATGCATGCGATTGTGATAGATAGACCTGGTTTGTAGAGTGATAATATGAGAAAGAAAATTATTGTACATGCATACTTTGTTTATGCATTTTTTGAATACCTAATATTTCTTATTTGCATCTGAACATGATATTCAATAGTGGATTACATTTGATAGGGTTTCGTGGTTATTTCTGTTTGTTTTGCAATGAATGAGTTGTGGAACATATCGATTTGTGAAGGAGACCTATTTTTCTGGGATTACGACCTTCGGCATTCTCGTCAGTATATCGAAGTCTTTGTCGAGATGGGCTGGGCAAAGTTCGGCATGCTCCTAGGCATACCGAACAACCTGTCGAAATATCTTTGAGAATTTTGTGTTCTGGTCAGACTATCGAAACCATTTCAGCATACCCAAAGGTTTGCCAAAGCTTTTGTGTGTTTTTAGAAGTCCCTCGGTATACCGTAGGGTCTGCCGAAACCCTTCTGCACATCTTCGGTATAGGGGTTGGCATGCCAAGATTTCTAAGAGGGGTCCATTAGCTGTGATTCTTTCCATATAGTTTCCTAACATGCTATACACATAGAATATGATGTTAATTACTGGTTTACATGTGTTTATGGTGCTTTCGAATATGAATTAGAAATTGCTTATGTTGGTGGCTACATGTGAACTGATATGTTGTGAAATGTGGTTGTGATGGGCTCATGTGAGGAGTCTTGAGTACCATGTAGATGTGATGGAACTGAGAGTTCCAGTGAGATGCGTAAGAAATGCATGTGTGTTATGGATGGTCATATGGGGCCAACTGGTGTTCTATATTCCTATGCAAGAGGATCGAGTATGTACGTTGCATCCATTCATAGTTAAGTGGTGTTGAGTGCTAAGGGAGCCTCCAGATAAAGAGTATACTGGGTTTGCATTTGACATGGGACTTGGAAGGGTTTGAGTTCACCTTGGGTTGAAATTCCTTAAAAGGAACAAGGTCAACCTTTGGGTTTTATTCCCTGAAAATGGTAGGGTCCATGCATACATTGGGGTCCCATTCTATAAAAATGTACAGCGTGTGCCAGACACTCCTTGGGTTAGAATTCCAAGAAATATTGATGGAGGTGTGGCTAATGATATAGGCAATACTTAACACGAGGCAAGGCATAATGCATTCATCATAGAGTTAGAGAACATTTATGAGTTTCTTGCATTTCCATTGTCATCATAGGTTCATGTGCTTGGTCCATGGTCATAGAATCCAACATACGTACTCACTATCATTAATTACATAATTCAATTGATTCTTTTTATTGAATGATAAGCTGTTTCTGATTGATAGCATATTGTAATTGACATGCGTATTATGATGGTTAATGATGTGAGGCATAGACCTATGGTTTTCTTGCTGAGCCTTAATAGCTCACGCCTTCATGAGACAAAATTCCAGGTCATCAGTGGACTGCTACCGGATGATGTGTTCCATTCTTTTCTTTTCTTTTTTATTTCCCAGACTTAGTATTTGGTAATTCATGATGTAATCTTGTTTGAAAGATCGAGAGTTATTTTCTGTTTGGAATGGATTGATGTAAAGATGTTGGTTTGTATTTGATATTGGTTGTTGGTTTGTGGACCGAATCCAAGGGTGGGATTTGAAGGTTGCACCTCGGGATCTATGCGTGGATATAGATTATCGTCGTGCCATGGGTTTTGGGGTGTCACACCTACTCAGCAGATGACAGTTCATCCCATGACTAAACCTATAATTAGACAAGCTTTGAAGGTTCATGTCCGAGAGATGGGATTACGTAAATTATGATTTATGTTAGGTGGTACAGTTTTTATTTACAGTTGTTACGTAGACATCTTGTATTACATTATATTTCATACGAGAGAATTTAATAAAGTTTATCTTTTCATGAGGCATGAGATTGTGTATTACATGCACACTTTACACACACATTACCTCCATATTTTGAGGATATGGATTTGATATGTCATAAGGTTAGTGGTCGACTTCTCACACAGCGACCAGTCCTATCGCATTGCAAGCAGGACGAGACATTAAGAGGATTTGTTCCATCGGAGGCATTTAGAGGACTCTACGAGTTATATGAACCCCTGGGAGAGTCAAGATGATATTCCTTAGGGAATCAGATATTACTTGGAAAAGCCAGATGCGAGACCATAATCAAGGAGCTTGGGAGTTGTGACTTGGATTAAGGAGCACAAGTTAGGTGCATAGATTACGACTAGACTAAGATCCATAGGGTGTTGGAGGTTGACATACTCTTGGCTAAGCCAAGAGCTCCATCGTAACATGTGTTGCAGACCACATGTGCTATTAGCAATGTTTTCTTTGAGTGCAAGTGAATGGATCCCTATTCATTGATGTGTGAGATCAGGATGATCCTAGAGTTGATCAAATTATACACTTACTACCTTTTATCACGTCGTTAAGTTAGATCTGATGATCGCTACTCTACCTTACTTTTCTATGGCCATGCATAATACGGTTTAATGGGGGTTTGTCTAAGAAAGCAGTTAGTCAAAACTAAATGACATGAGGCTTAGGGAAGACTATTTGGCATCACATCTAGAGAGATACGATTCATAGAGATATGTGCTCATGTTTTAAAATTATCATTTTGATGTTTAACATCTTTTACTTATAAGTATCTGATATTTATATTTAAACTATATGAATTATTTTAAATGAGCACATTAGTATGAATCTTGTGGTTGAATATAGAGATTTGAGCTGGAGCTCATGCGGGGATAATCCAATGTGGCCAAATGATTCTGGGGCATAGGTGAGACTTTTGAGAGTGTATCTCCATTTCAGTTTTATGGAGTCACTTGCCCGTTACTATGTGCTCGTCGGTCAGACACTCAATGATTTGTATGATTAGCATCCATTAAGGAAGATAAGATGTACACACTTAGTGCTCACTATGGACGAGTGGGAGATGTTGGGTTTATGTGATGGGTTGACCTGGTTAGCCCGACCAGTTTGGGCCGACCTGGGTCCACACTTAAAGTTAGGATGTCCATGCTTGGTGTGTAACCATATGTGACTTGGACTCCATCTCCTAATGAGATTAGGAGATATAGTCCTAGGTTGAGTAGAGTTTAGTCTTTTATATATAGAAGACTCATCTTCCCTAACCAATTATGACATCCACGTTTTAGATTTTCAACCATAGAGAATCCCTCTTCTCTTTTCCTCTCTTTTTCCTCCTAGAGATATGGTTTTGCTACTTAGATTCCCATACAAAGATCTAGTCATTTTGAGTGTGGAAGTTTGTATGTGGTTCTAATAATCACATATTATCACGTGGGACGTTTTTCGGCTCGATAGAGATCTTTCGCTGTATATTTGGGTTCATTGGCATCGAAGTACGTGATCCGGGTCATCTACAACCTTCACATTGGCTTCAACAAAATACTAAAGAAAGCATTCATTAGGATTATACTATAGATTTTTCTTATTTTTTTTCTTTTGTAGCTTGCGTTGTCGTCTTATGCACATGAGATGTAGCTATACATTCCTCATCAAGAGAGGGCCTGCAATTATTATTACTCACGGATTTGAATATTACGAAATCTGCTTTGAACATTTTATCAATTTTGTGATATATTTCATTTGCTTTCTCTTTTCTCTTTGTTTTATTTCAGTGATGAGGACTGAGGACTTCAGTTTTGGATGTTGCAACTTTTGCATGTAATCATTTTATTACTCCAGTCATATCTTTCTTCTCCTCGCCACTCTCTCATTTCCTCTTCCTTTCTTATCTTTCTCACTTGTTTCAATCTTCATTTTGCCCGTATCTTATTTTATTTTTGTTAGGATTCTTCACAATTTTCATTTTTGGGAATATTTATTGTTTGAATGTTTCCCTCCCCCCCCCCCCCTCTCTCTCTCTCTCTCTCTCTCTCTCTCTCTCTTTATATATATATGGGCTGAAAATCAAATGGCTCTACCTATCTCTCTTTATGTGAAGAGCAACAGAAAAAGTATCAGAGTTGGTGTTCCCACCGAATTCCTTGGTCGCCCCTCTGGCTCATGTACGACGCGTGTGTGGTAAGTGTGCAATGTGTGCGGGCGTGCCAGGACTTAGTCTAGTTCAAGAGTGAGGGTTTAGCTTTTGATCCCCGGCACCGGTTCACATTGACTAAATCGAGTTGGTCTGACAATCGGTTGTGTGATCGTCACCAGATATGCATATGACATATGCGATTTCCAAAGGTTGGGCTTCCTCCTTTGTGATGAGTTCGTCTGATCCTTCAAATATTGTAAATATAATACCAATCAGAAACACAAGTTAAATTTAAAAACAAAGATATTTTCTTCAATCAAGAATATATTCATGACCAAAACTCAAAGACATTGATGAATAATACAATAAAATAAACAAACAAAAGCATAAAGAAGACTGATGAACCAACAATGATTATCTTAGCGGCCGTGACCCACTAGCAGGCTGGAGCTAGAGTCGCTGGACTAAGGCCCGATTGGATTGAAAGCAACTTCTTAGAGAAGGCAGTGAAGATCTATCTGAGGCTGAGAGAAGTAGACTTTAATTGGATTGATTGGTGAGGAAAGGGGCGTGTTCCAATTGCAGTGACCCACATGCAGGTTGGAAGAGCGTCCAAGGCTGAAAGTAACAACTCCAGGGAGAAAGTGGCTGGTGAGCAAGAGAGAAATTGAGCACTGTTGTTGCAATAGAAGCAATGAAGAGGATAAAGCGATCGTGGGATTTTAGCAGCATTGCGTTGGTTGACTGTTGATTTTGCTAGGTCTTGGAATAGGATCGCTTTGTGTATTTATAACCCTTCTTTGATCAGTTAATCAACCATTCAATTCAATTGCCATAATCGTTCCCACTTCTATAATGTGCAGGCTTTCATTGGTCATGGCCTTGTCACAACTGTATCCTCTATCGTTTGGACAGAGAGTAACTCTCCACCCTTCCTTTTATTTTCTCTCAAACTCTCTACCTTTACTAAGAGAAAGATTTTCATCCCTAAAGAGAAAATTTGTCAACTTATTTCCTTTCAAAATTTCTCTCTCCAACTCTGTCTTCCTTCAATCAAACAAGAGAAAATGGTTTCACTAATATTTTCTTTTCCTTTCTCTCAAAATTCAAGATTCCAAACACAACCTAAGATTTGAGTGTAGGGAATTCATTCTTAAATACTGTTTTGATTTGTTTACTTACAAGCTATGTGTAGCTTACGCTTTCAAGCAACTATATTTCAGGATCTATAAATGGAGAACAACAAGACTATAATGATCAAGACAGAGGACAAGCACGTGATGAAGACATTAGTTTAAATGAGAACATTAATGGATGATTTTAGTAGATTTTATAGTAGGATTCTTTGGATTGATGTTTTATTTTATTTTATCATTAGTTAAGATTAGATTTGTTTGGTAGGAGTTGATTGAAGCATGAGACTAGGTTGATGTAATGG
Source organism: Pachysandra terminalis (assembly GCA_031762675.1). NCBI lineage: Eukaryota > Viridiplantae > Streptophyta > Magnoliopsida > Buxales > Buxaceae > Pachysandra > Pachysandra terminalis. The sequence continues at coordinate 13,085 of JAUPMG010268260.1, forward strand.
ATTATTTTTGAGACATTTCATTTTAAGATCTTATAAATATCTTAATTGATATAATGTGTTGGCAATGTATTGACTACTATTCCTAAAGGATAGGGGAGTCAACCTCTTGAACTCGTCGATCCAATGTCTAGGTTGCACCATCAGAGGTACAATCGGAACCAACGGTACTGCATGCGCCAGCTGAGCAGTCTGGGCCACAGCTTCTATCCTCATAGCCCGCCCAAGCTGAAATGTCGTAAGGTGATGATGAAAATACAAAAAAACTACCCATCTAGAGGATACAGATTGACAGAACTGATTCCATTGCATAACTTGAACTATGTAACATGATAATCTATCAAATGCAAGTTTGAGCCTTTTGATTCTTATGCTTGAAAGGGAAAATTATATTTTAACCTCTTGAGGTTTTTGACAATTGCAGTTAGTCTGCCTCAGGTTTTTTAAATTATAATGACATCCTTTGTCGGAAACCTCAAGGGGTCGGTCAACTAACTCACTGAGTCATTGATTGATATACTCCTTGTAAAGAATTGAATGACTTTAGAAAAAGTGGATAAACTTTGGTCTAAAAAATTCCTCTTAGTCTCTCGACTAAAGAGTCGTCATGCTCCAGCATCATACTTGAATCATTCATCAAAGAAGAAAAAAGAGAAAAACACATCAAACAATTGACGAAGAATGGTTTATAAGGGGTATACCAGTCAATAACTCAGTGTCATTAGTTGACCGACCCCCTTAGGTTTTTGATGACGGGTGTCATTGTAATTTCAAAAACCTCAGGAAGTCTAACTCTAGTTGTCAGAAACCTAAGAGGGTCCAAGTGTAATTTTCTCTAAAAAATATAGGGGTTAAGGCAAACCCCCCACGTTACTATAGCAAAACAGTGTGGCAAGTTACCAAATTTTACCTTTTTTTTTTTTTTTTTCCTTTTCTCCTTCACGCATCTTATCATCTCTCTCTCTCTCTCTCTGCAATGTACACGTTGCACCTTCCTTTTTGTCTTTAGCCTAAATTATTTTTTTTGGATTAATTTTCCTCTTTATACCGCTCCTATATTTTTTGATATTCTACTTACACCCTTTGAGATTTTGTATTAAATTGGAGAGGTCACTCCTCTATTAACTTTCCATTTTATCACTTGACAAAAAGCGATGTTCTCATTCGATTTTTCTGATTTATGGATTATATTAACTTTGATTTTTTTTAAACGTATGTACTTATAAAATATATATCAATACATAAAATATTATTTAAAACATAAGTGAATGGCAACGAGGCGGGTTGAGCCAAACCCTAACCTGACTCACAGGTTATTAAACCCTAACCATTAGGGGCAGGGTGGGGTGGGGCAGGTTACCAGTTTAATCCCCCCCTCCCTATAGAACCCCCCTAATACCAAACTTGCTCCAAACCCTAATGTTTTTTAGGTTTTTTTAAAGTCAAATCTCTAATTATTTTAGAAATGTGTACTTAAAAAATAAATGTATACATAAAATCTATAAATATAAAATTTAGGTGAATGGTAAGGAGATCAGTTGAGTCAAACCCGAACCCAAATTATGGGTTACCAAACCCTAACCATTAGGGCCGGGATGGGATACCTGTTTAATCCACCCCAAAGTGTTGATGCCATTATATTTTTTGAATATATTACCCTTGAGATACTTGAGGATGGCAACGGTCGGGTTTGGGGCAGGTTTTGACAACTAATCCCAAGCCCACTCCTAACCCTAACGGGAACGGACTGGTTCGTAAAATTTAACAAATAAATATTTTTTAAATATAAATCTCTAATTTTTAAGAAATATATACTTATAAAATACATATGTATACATAACATATAGGTGAATGGCAATGGGTCGGGTTGAGTCCAACCAGAACCGACCCAAACCTGAATAATGGGTTACCAAATACTAACCATTAGGGGCGGGGCAAGCTGCTTGTTTAACCCGCCCAATTGCCATCCCTAATGATACTTCTAAGCCCTTAGGTTTGGTCGAAATTAGATTGTTATATTACTATCCTAACCCGCCTCGAGTCTATCCAAACTGGATCTACTGCCAGTCTAATGGCAAATCAAAGTTGGGTTATGCGACCTGATTCTATAGTTGGTTTGCCAAACCATAAGCAATAAGGATATGGTGGGTGAGTTATTTATTGGCTCATTGCCATCCTGACTTGCGTAAATAAAACAAAATTAAACATTATCACAATTGTTATTAAAGTCACTACAAAGCAACCATTTGATCGCCTAATCCCTTAGAGCATCTCCAATCGTTCCCTATCCATCTCCGCATATTCTAATTTGAGGAGAAAATTCCCCAAAACGTTCTCCAATCATCCCTATCCATCTCCCCATATTTGGGGACTCCCTAGCATTTTTCCCAAATTTGGGGAAACTTTTAGGGACCCCCAAACTTCCCTCTATAATCTAACGGCTATATTTTGAGGAAATTGGATATAGGGAAATGATTGGAGATGGCCCCAAACCCAGCTCTTTCCCTAAAAGAGAATTTTAGGATAAAATTGGATTTTTTAAAAAGATTTGTGAGAAAAATATAGGGAAATGATTGGAGAGCTCTTCCCCAAATTCGAGTTTTTAATCAAAATTTTCCCTATTAAGGTAAATGATTGGAGATGCTCTTAGGTCATTACTCATTGTGTAATATAGATTTTAATATTTTAATTAATTTAAGTTTTAATTAATAGTTAATTTAATTAATGATATCAATAAAGCATACTAATGTAAATATATTATATTTTTTATACATGTTAACTTAAAGCTTTATTGATTTTTACTTTCTACGATTCTTTAACATGGTCTTTTGATTGAATTTTATTTTATTCAAACCCTAGTAAATTTACTATACGATTGATCATCGTGTTAGTCTAGATTGGTATAAATCATTTTATGTTAATTGTTGTTTCAAATTAATAGCATATTTTGTTTTTATAAATATTATATATGTCATTTATTTACTACATGCTCCTTTTTAAAAACATTATCGCCTAGACAAGCGCCTGGTTTTTATTATTTAAATCAATTATTTTTATTTTATCTTTTATTTAAATAGTTTTTATATTTAATCAATTTAATATAAAATTTCTATTTTTGGGTTTGACCTTATTTTTTATTTTTAATTGTCATCCATTTATATGCTTCAATTTTCTATTATGTTAGATTTTTAATTTTTTACTTTTAATACTTTATAATAACATTTATATTGCATAAATGCACGGGCTGTTTGCTAGTAGAGCTTAGCAAAAAAAAAAATATAACTCTTCTCATTTAGCAAAAACACGAGTGTTTTAAACTTAATGTCAAAAGCATCATTGAATTAGACTTTATACCAAAAATTCCCTTTATGAATAACCCTTTTTCTAACCCATATCCCTCACTTCAACAACCCAAACATTTCCTTTTTTCTCTTCAAATCAGAACCCTTATTTCAATTTCTTCTTCTTCACAAATTCATGAATACGCACCCTTTGTAGGTGCGATTTGAGGAAGCTTAAGCACCAGATTTGCGGAAGTTACGTCGACCTTATGTAGGATATAGGGAAAGCCGGACAACCGTCGGTCGATGATAGGTATAACTGGCTCGCCAACTACAACCTTGTCTAACCCTCTCTCTCTTGTCGGTTCGTATTACCTTCCCCTTCTCTCTTTTATTTCTCCGTCTACGATCGTATATATAGGGTTTTTCTACTTCTATGCTTCAACACCTTCTAGGGATTTGTATTCCTCAATTGCGTCTGGTATTTCTTTTTATCAGTCTATGGTGACCTCGTACCGTTCCTCACCTGCGTCTAGTATTTGGTTTATGTTATGTGATTGTTGAAAGAAATGAAATTTGATGTGTAAGTAGGACCATTTTCATTTTCTAGACTGATGAGAATGTGCACCATGTTTAGTGAAGGAGACTCATACTAATGCTATCTACAACTAATTCGATTTCATGGTAATATTACATCATATTCCTCTTTTTTTTTTAATACATTTGTGCAAGTCAAATTTCTAGTTGGAGTACTTTGTTAAACATAAGTACATGTTACTTGTTAAACATATAATATTTGAGAGAGAAATTCGCTTTCTATGTGTCTAACTATTTACTCCTAAAATGCAACCAATTATTAGACATGACTTGTTGGAGGGAGAAATTTATGTTGGATTTTGTCTAAACTGCTTGACTCTCTCCTAATATTCTCCAAGCCGCTTTGTGGGTTTTGTTTCTTCAAATTCAATGCTCAAGCTTTAATATTATATGAAGTATTCTACATGCTAGTTTTTCCCAATTCTAAGGAATTGCCAATGTACATGCTTGATATTATTTTTCTTTTGGATTCTCTTTTTGTTTTTATTGCTTGTGTTCATACTCATCATGTCACGAACCAAACCAAAAACTCTCAATTCTGAGATTTTCAGGCTTAATTTGTAACTCTCACCCTATATCTCTATGGGAGTGGCAAAACAGTACTCAAAACAAAAGTGGAGGAAATTAACTATTCTAGTAAGATATAAGTAATTAAAATAAATAAATTAATCCGTTACAAGATTAATACGAGGGAAAACTAATTTAGTACAACTCTACAACGAGATCAGGTCATCTATACCCAATCTCATGCTCTCTCCTCATTACCAAGCTCCAAGACCTGAAAAATATAAATCAACAAACATAAACTGGAAGCCAGAATGAGTAATCGTTCAATTCAAGGTATTTACTCATACCCCAACATTATGAGAAAAGCATAAATAATATATATATCTGATGTGATAAAGATAGCATATGTGCTTAGTGAAGATAACGAAGGAAAACGATATAAACCAATCAATGTGTTGTTCTCTCCCAACCTCACTTGGTAATAAATCAAAGGTCAACATCATAATATTTGTATGCCTAATTCTATATGGAGATTAGATCAAGTGTGTAATACACTCGATACTCAAAATAATTTCAACAAAGAATATGCAATGCAAATGCTAGGGATGTTGTATGGTCTGCAAATATAGTATGTTCTCACATGATCCACTCATACTACTCGAGGATGCTCACTAAGATCCATCCCGTAATAAGAAGTAGTAGATTATTTTATGTACGTATCATAGTTTTAAGGGTTTTCAACCTAGGAGGCACAATTCCCCCACTTATTTTGATCATAGGTAATACTCCAAGGTGAACTCACAGTTTCTTCCTCAGGGAATCATACATATTTACATCCTGCAGAAGGAGAAATCTTGATTCACTCTTTTTCCAAGCCACACCAGTGTTCTGATCCTTGGAACTATCTTACCATAAGTCTATGCTTGGGCGAAAACAACATCATACCACGAGCCTATGAGGCATACCAACATGAGGGCTCTCTCTCAGCTCGGGCAGAAATAACATAGTCCTCTCATATGACAACATGGTTAAATAAGTCAAATCATCTCATCTGATAGTCTAAACCCAGGGGTATTACATGGGGTGTTAGACTGAACCATAGGTCCATATGCAACTCATTATATTCAATTCATTTCAAATTAATGCATTCACATGCATATATTCAATTCAGCAAACACATTGGCACAGTCCCATGATTCTACACTACAAGGCACAATAGTGCACACAATGCATACTAAGTATAAGTAATCATCTAACTTAAGTTATAAAATGGAATTCAAGGCAGGCAGGGTATGACTATCTACAGAGGGTAACACACATATGAAGCATGTCTGAGGAATGAAGACAATAAGTAACACTAAAGTCTACACAGTCCAAGGCACAACATCTCACAACAAGTAGATGAGGCAGATAACAACACTAAACATTCACATAGGCAGGCAGAACATCACATTACATTATGAGTGCCAACATTAGTACCTAACATGCATAAACCAAGGGAAAGGAGCCAAAGGAAGGTTTTGGGACTGTTTACATAGGCTTCCTGAGAACTCACACTACTAGGCTAACCTAAAGTTAGACTAAATTGAGGTTCGAAAGGTCAAATCTTGTTGGACAAGTCCACTATCATTAAAAGTATGCTATAACAACTAGGTTTGGGGTATTACTGGTATCCAAGGTGAAAAACCAAACATAGGACCAGGTTTGAGTCTCGGCGAGGTACTTGGCAAGATCTTCGGCGAACCGAGAGGGGTTTAGCGAGGTGCTTCAGTGCACCTTTGGCGCATCGAGGGATGTTCGGCGAGGTTCTCGGTGAGCTGAAAGGTTCTCGGCGACCTAACCATAACCTAAAAATGGGTCTCTGTACTTCAGTGAGCCGAGGTGGTCGCCAAAGCTCGGCGGGGTTGATCCGCGAGCCTAAGGAGGTCGCCAAATCTCGGTGGGGTAGTTCGGCGAGTTGAGGGAGTCCCGAAGCTCGGGATCAGACGAATTTGGGGTGTTTCTAGGTGAAATTTCATCCAGAGCTTTCTAATCTCTTAAGGGAGCTGATGTGTTACTTTATAATTAACCACTTGCAATAGGACGAATCCTTGTACGATATGGCTATTTTGAGGGTGTCGAACCTCAAGGATTGAATGAGTTTAAAGATTGTTAAATTTATCAGATTAAATCTAAATA